>SNQJ01S0019850.1:38230-62485 GCA_010110895.2 Picea sitchensis
TGGACTTCGGGCTTTTCAATTCTCAAACCCTGCTTTCCTCCATACATCAATCTTCCAAAGTTGGCGATCTACAGACACCCATCCTCCTAAATCAACGGCCCTGCTTCTACTTCGAGTGTTTGACCTTTCAAATAGATCAATGGTTCGGTGGCCCTCTTCTCGATCAACGGTCGAGATCTCCTTCGGGTCTCCAGACTTCTGAGATCTCAAATCTCAAACTTCACCCTTTTTCCCAACAACTTTTATCTAAAGGTTATGATCCATCGACGCGTGTCCACTCGATCTGATGATCAAGGATTACTTCAGGTCTTTACCCGAAGTCCACAGGCTCACGCCATGTGTTCTCCAGATCTGATGGTTCGGATCTACTTCGGACGATCCGACAGTCGACGTTTACTTTGGGTGTTTTCCCAGAATCCACAGATTCATGCCACCTTTCCTCTGGATATGATAGTTTAGATCTATTTCAGCGCTTCGGCTCTTCGACGTTTTGAGCTTCGGGAGTTTCAACTCTCAATCTGAAACTCTCGAGGTGATTTCTCCGAAGTCTATGATCTACCACCACGTGTCCCTCTGGACCTGACGGCTATGAATTACTTCGGGACTTCACTCGGAGCTAACAGATATACGCCACGTCTCTACTGAACTCCGACAGCCCAGATCCACTTCAGGTGATCCGACGCCTGAGATTTACTTCGGGCGATCTGATGATTTAGATTCACTCCGGTTGATCGGACGGGTGAGATTTACTTCGGACTTCCGGCTCTCTGGGCTTCAGAAATCTCAAGTCTCAAACTTTCCTCCTCTCAAACAGATTCCTCGGAGTCCATGATCTGTCACCACGTGTCCCTCTGGATCAGGCAGTCCAGATTCACTTCGGGTCTTCGGGGTTCGGGAATTTCAACTTTTAACCAAAAACCCTCGAACAGATTTCTCTAGAGTCCACGATCCGTCGCCATGTGTCCCTCTTGATAATGGATGGTCTCAAACTACTTCAGGACTTCGAAACTTTGGTAAGTCCTCTTCTCCTGCGTGTGCAAGTTACTAAGGTTCATGCACTTTGATTAGATCAGACGGTTGTCGAGCCTCTACATTGTGATCCAACGACCATTGTCACTCCTCCTCCTAGGCTTTTGACTTACTCTGACTTAGAAGGCTCTCTAACTGCTCAAAGGATTCGACCTTTGCTCCTCCTACGGGCCCGTCTCCTGGATTTCATCTGTGCTCCTGAAAGCGTTATCTCTTCTGAGCTTGATCTCTTTGAAGGTTTTTGTTTTCCCACGCCCTCCTTGCGTTTCAGCGATCGCTTCAAACTCAGATTGAAGGTCAACGACGATTGACGGTTCACAGGAATTGTGGGGTCCCAACATGCGGGTTCTTTACCAGGGAGTTTGACCTCCGCAATCTGGAAAGTGCTCGCTCGATTCTAGTCTAACCGGGATCGTTGATCCTCCATCCCGTCGAGATCAATGACAAGGGTGAATTGTGAGTCGCGAACTAGCGCATCCGCTATTTTCACCTTCGTGCTCCGCAGTGATTCCCCACCCTCGATCTTCATTCATAGATCGACGATGCATATCAATTGCGGGGTTTAACTTGACCTTCATACAACTTGACATCTTGGAGCCTCGAGCTCCAAATTTACTAGACCCAGGACACGTGGATCTTCATAAAACTCTGGGGCTATGATCCCCATTCTTAGTCATGTTTTTGGTTAAGGAAATAAGCGCAAGTTCAGAGTCTCCTAGACTACTGGTCTGAAAGGAACACCTTCCTGACTCGCAGAGATTTAATATCTGAATCAAGGCAAGGTAACTTGTGAGGTTACCAAATCAGTAGATATGCCGAGAGGCTTGCTCCGACTCCGGAACGACGATGTAAGTTCCTGTGGAAAGCGCCTTCGAGTGATTAAACTGGGGCGTATGGAAATTCAAGAATAATTATAGGTTCTCAAGGAAACGAATGCATACTCATAACTTAACCATTTAATACAGAGAAAGAAACCTTTATAGACATGTAAATACTCACATACATCCATTATTTACAATTCAAAACATAAGGAAAGAAAACACTTATCAGAACCATAGAGTGTGATGTGACTGTTGAAAGGGGTGCTCATTTCCACCCAACCATAGGCTTAGTCACTCCCAATGGATTTATCATTGGCCACCCCCGAGCTTAAGCCACGATGTTTTTAGATTCAATCTCTTACTTCCATCTCAATAGAAGTTAGGGATGAAGGTTACTCTCCTTCTCCCAATACAGAAAATAGATAAGGACGAAGGTTACTCTCCTTCTCCTGGTTCAATCTCTATTTTCTGTGTTCATAACTCACTGTTCCTCTTTCAGTCCTTCCTCGGACGTGAGAGTTTCCTCTCTCGTCTCTGCATTTTTCTTCGCAGCTCTCCCCCTTCCGACCACACTCTATTTCTTTCCTTTTTCCACAAGATTGTGTGTGGCTAGAATTTCCAGTCCATGGTCAGGTCTGGAAGCCTTACAGATGGGCAGTCTACCCCATCCCCTCATTAAGTCTTGAGAAGGCCTTCCCACCTACCAGCCTGACTGTAATTCATTCATGGGTCAGGGAGTTGTTCTGATCTGAGAAAATTAATTCTAGCATGGTACTAGTTCGGTGGAGGTTAACACAACCATTCCTGGTCCCCTCCACCACCTTTCAAAGCATTTTGTGGTCTTTCTTAGCACATCCCCTCTTTCAGCAGTCATGCAACATGTAACCATTTTCTATTAAAATAACAGAATTTACATCCATCGACCTTCTACACAAGGTCCATCAAATCAAATATTCACACTTTTAAGTTTTCCATAGTTCCTTGGCCCATATAGTTATATTTACAAACTGGGGGAAACAAGGTGGTACACCCTCCATTCAAAAGGTTGTCTTTAAAACTATAGGAGCTACCAGAATTTATGGACTCAAGGCTAAAGTTCCACCTTCTCGCATTTCCCAAGTAATACTTCCAATAGGAAAATTTGTTGCATGGTTTGACATAGCAACACAAAAGAGCGGAAAACTTAGCAGGGCAGGAGGTAAGATAATGATAAATAGTCATACATCTTATCTGTGGACTTTCAATTGTGGGAAAGGATCTAATACCAAGGCAGAACTTCTGGGGGTGTGGGCCTCCCTCACCTTGGCCATTAGACTGTCCATCTCTTATATGTTGTTGCTAGGGGACTCCAAGATAGTAATAGATTGGCTCAATAAGAGGGCGGCCCTACAGGCGATATCTCTCGAAAGCTGGAAAGAAAGGATCATATAATCTATTTCACTCTTCAGGGACATTTCATTTGGTCATATTTATAAAGAAGAGAACATGGATTCAGACATCTTATCAAAGAAAGCGCTAACAAATCTGCCAGGAAAAATAGCTTATACATAGTGGGAGGATGGCAATGAGGGCCCCACCCTCGACCTGCAATTATTCTAATCCAGCTTTCAGAGATAGTTCTTTCTTGATCCGTTTGTGGATGATTATGTATATGAGATCTTTCTCTTTTGACTTCACTAGTAGGTTTTTTGTATGGTACACTTGGCATAGATATGTTGTAGATGTCAAATATCTCTATTTTTTATTACAGATCAATTATCGAAAAGACAGATGTATGAAACTTATTATATTTTTTTGAATATAAAGAGTATTTTTCTGTCGAAAATAAAACAATAGAAACCACCCCAACCATCAAAACATAGTTGTAATGGAATAATATCCCAACTAAGTTTAAAAACTAAAAAACAATTAACAAAGGGAAGACTAACGCTAAAAGTTCAATAACACCTAGGCATGGATTTTTAGGGCTTGACACTTTTAATTTTAGACCAAATTTTAGAAAATATTAAAGAGAGTTTAAACACTTAAGTAATTCATGTGTGGTGATCATTTTAAAGATCATTAGGTCATTGAAATCATAGACTTTGAGATAGGTCCAATCCTTTATAATAAATAAATCTCCCTTTCCACATAGGAAATTCTTGTCATCTTCACTAAGGTGTGAGGGTTCTTGCTTTGTCAACAATTTCTTCACAAAAAATATGATACAGTGTATCATGAACTGTGCACAAAGCATGATCTTGCTTATGGCTCTGTAGCAAAAAAGTGCCACATCTCACTAGGGTCAAGACCATGGATTATGTAAGCACTTCAGCAAAAGCTAATAAAATCATTACAGTAAACTTGGGCAACAATAATGTGAGAGGCAATATATGGTTTTAAATTTATAATTTATTTTTTAATCAATAATTTGTTGAATAACAATAATAGAGATAAATTATAACTCATATAAAACAGTTTCAAAAGATAGTCATTTACATAAACAAACATAATGAGGAAACTAGGAAGTGGACTATTGAGTTATGATGCAAGTGAACATATAGATCGTTTAAGAACAAGTTAAAATATCTAAATTAATAGGTTGCAACAATAAATACAATTTCCAAGAATTCTTCATCATATAAACATCCTAATCATTCTTAAAAAATCTATTGAGTTACGATGCAAGTGAACATATAGATGATTTAAGAACAAGTTAAAATATCTAAATTAATAGGTTGCAACAATAAATACAATTTCCAAGAATTCTTCATCATATAAACATCCTAATCATTCTTAAAAAATATATTGAGTTACGATGCAAGTGAACATATAGATGGTTTAATAACAAGTTAAAATATTTAAATTAATAGGTTGCAACAATAAATGCAATTTCCAAGAATTCTTCATCATATAAACATCCTAATCATTCTTAAAAAATCTATCGAGTTACGATGCAAGTGAACATATAGATGATTTAATAACAAGTTAAAATATCTAAATTAATGGGTTGCAACAATAAATACAATTTCCACCCCCGGATGGGGTGCCACGCGGAGCAGGGTGGGCACGTGGAGAAGTGTCAGGAGGGGCCATTAATGGTGGCCAGCCACCCTCATATCCCCGCTAGTTATGAGGGGCATCACTTCAGTCGGCCTCCACCTTTTGACGGGGCCTCTCACTCGCGCGAACAGGCCGACCAGCCAGAGCATTAAGCCCTTGGCCTTAACGGCTACAACCACCATTTTCGCCCTTATCAACCTTCTCGGGAGCCTTAGAATGCATTCGCAGCTCATAGAGCCGAGAAAGAATAGACGTGTAGGGGAAGTTCTGGCTCTCGTCCTCATTCTCATCATGCCACAAGCTAGAGGAAGACCCCGCAGAGGAGCAGGATGGTACGCGGTCGACTCTCGGTGGAAAAGGCACAAACGATTCGAGCGAGCTCTGGTTCTTGCCAAGAAAAAGAGACCCAGGGAGACCATAGCAGTAGACTCGCCCCCGAGAACATGTGTTGAGGAAATTCCTTCGATGGAACTCCCCCATGACTTCTCTAAAAGTCGCATGTTTACGGTTCCGGACAATTGGAACCCCCCTGCGTGCATTGGAGCAGAAGCACCACCTCCCCGCCCGCGAGAAGCACAAGGTCCCAGCGACGCTCCCACTGAGGAATTCGCCCCTTCCTGGTAGAGGAAGAGCTGCCGGAAGGCAACAATGAATTGCAGCCGCAAAGAACGCAGTATGCACACCAGGAGACAGACACTGAGAAAAAGTCGCCACCCCTGCCACCACTTCTTCACCGAGAGCACCTGAACTTGATCTTCGAGGTCCGCAACATGGTGGACGACCAAATCTTCAGGGTTGTCCGCGTTAGCCAACGCCTGGATATGTTGTATGCAGCTTACTCCAGTGCTACCCCACGGCAACAATGCCCCACCTGCACTCAGCCCTATGTCATTCCTGTCAGAAGCGACAAGGAGACGGATGACCGCGAGGACACCGGTTAATAGGTTCTCCTGCTTAACATTGTTTCAAACTCTCTCTCTTTTTGATGTTTATCAGAGCTATAGCTCTTCTAGTTCATTGCCATGTTAGCGTTAGCATAGGCATTATCAAACTACTGTTGAAACTAGTCATGCACCCTGGTTTCCTTCGGGCAGGACGGCAATACGAGGTTTTGAACTTGCATGTTATTTTGGACAAGCCAACAATCTCGGTTTCCTTCACAGGCGGGACAACTGGCACCTCCATGTCATGGTGTAATTTTGAAGCATTAATATAATAAGATCTGTTTTTACTTTAAAAAAAAAAAATACAATTTCCAAAAATTCTTCATCATATAAACATCCTAATCATTCTTAAAAAATTATCAAACTTTTACTTTGAAACTTTGAATGAGAGTCTTGTCTTATACACTTAAGATGTCATTTATGTAACTAAATAAATTTTAAAAAGTTAAAAACTTTCAACATTTTACATGCATGCCACTTGCCACTTATTTAACCCTACTCTTAAAATATCATATGCATGATATCTATTTAACATTACTTTTTAGAAAATAATATAAATGAAGTTAAAACCGTCTCGTATACATGCACTTTAAATATTTTATGTTTTGGCTTTTTTCAGTCATATTATTAGTTTAAGTTTACTCGAAATCCGGTAAAAAATTGTTGGATTTGCGGATTTGAGTGATTAAGTCTGTAATCCAAGTATCTCGAAAATTTTTCAACACACTGAATTTATTTATACATTCAAAAATGCTATATTATTAAAAACAAAAAATAATGTCTATTTAACCCTGCTCTCTAAATCAAATATTGAGGAGCAACCAATTTATAATCACTTGAAAATAGGTTTAGAATGATAATTTGGAAGTGTTCTATTTTGTGGCCAATATTTAGGGAGAGAGTAATATGGTTATGTCTCTACTTTATAGTTTCATTAATGTGGACATGATAGTTGCATTGGGAAAGCTTGATTTCTTGTGAGGGGTCGTACCCCACCTATTGTTGTGTCTTGGTCGTTATTTAACTTTCGGTTTGGCTTGGTCTCTCACAAACCCAACACGAAGGATTCTAAGACTTTCTCAAAAAGGCACGGAGGATTAGAGATTGTTAATTTTATATGAATTGTATGAGTGTAGGTTTTCAGAATTAATTGTTTATTTTAATTTATTAAAAAATTATTTTAATTTATTTTATTTTTTCCATTTTATTTGAATTTAATAAAAATAAATAAATAAATATTTATTTTATCGAGATTGTTGATTTCAAATAAAAAAAATTATTTTATTGAGATTGTTGATATGAATTTTAGAAAAGTCACATACCCGCCAACTTATCGCTCATCGTAAACACCATACTCTGCACTGGTCTGCTGTGATACTCTGTCATTTTCTCTCACATTCGAAGCCATTCCTCTACTATACGATTTGCAGCATCCGTGGAGAAAAGAAAAGGGTTCCATAATAGGTACGTCTTCATCGAATTTGCCATCGGATATCTCCTCTGTTTAAGCCTGTTCATGAAAGAGCATTAGCATATATATGATTGAATATTCCAACAGCAGGGTTTCTATATGATTTTTTCTTCATAGCCACCATAACAGAATTGTTGTGTGAGGAATTCAAATTGACTGAACAGTGTGTTCTTCAGGGCATTTATGAAAAATAGTGACAGACATAGGACTGATAAAGATACAGGGTTTTCATTCCTTACACAATATATTGTCTGTAACAAGTGTTTTAAATACATTTAAAAAAAAAAAACTCTTCATGGCCATAACAATATATTGATATGTGAAGAATTGGTCACACAGGGGCATTTGCGTACAGAGTTTATATAAGTTTGAAGTGCACAAAATTTAACAGTGGAAATGGCAGTTCGTTTTGAGCCCTACGGGATTGAGATAGCTAATTTACATCCTGAATGCCAAGGAATTCTCCAGAGAGCAGGCTGGCTTGAATTCTTTTCCAAGTTCCAGGGCCATAATGTTGAGGTTACAAGGGGTTTTGCCCAGTCATTTGATGGAGAATGCGCCCAGGTAGGCAACCTAATAATTCGTATCTCTGAAAACTCATTGTCACAGGTTATTGGTCTGCCCCAGCAAGGAGAGAAGTGGTTTAAAAAGAAAGCAATTGAAGAAAAAGCTTGGATTCCCTTTCTTAGCAGGTCTAGGCAGAAACCTAATTGGGCAACTGGTGTTCCAAGAAGTTCGTTGAAAGATCCTTGGAAGGATTTGTTTTTTCTCATTCAAAAGTATATAACTTGTGAAGGGCAATACAGTCTCATGTTCTTATATCATATACGCCTCCTCTTGCATTTAAAGAACGAAAAACCTATTAATATGCCCTATTATTTACTCAGCAGTTTGACAAAGATGGCTAAAGCCATTCAAAAGCAGCCTAGGAATGAAGATAGAATTCTCTATCACCATGGCTTAATAAAGATGATTGTACTATATGAACTACAGAGGAATGATACAACTTGGGAACAATATCTTGCTGACAATGGTTTTACAGACGAAACCATTAGAGAAGATACTTTAAGCAAATCTCAAGAAGAGGAGCAAGATGACTCTGTTCAGCCAAGTAAATTACAGGAAACAACTTCTATGGGAAAAAGAAAATCAGAAATAGAAGGGCCTGCAAAGAAAACAATCACATACCAAAGGAGAATCACTAGAGCCGGGGATAAGGAGCTCAATAAACAGAATGAACAGAGCAAATCTGAAGAAGAGGAGCAAGATGACTCTGTTCAGCCAAGTAAATTACAGGAAACAACTTCTAAGGGAAAAAGAAAATCAGAAATAGAAGTGCCTGCAAAACAAACAATCACATACCAAAGGAGAATCACTAGAGCCAGGGCTAAGGAGCTCAATAAACAGAATGAACAGAGCAGTCAACAGGAGGAGCAAGTATTTACAAAAATAACAAAGAGACCAAGAACAAAATTCTCCACTCCTCAAACTACATCAACATTGGAGGTTGATGGACAAAAACAAATTCTGTATGACTATACAGAGTCCTCAGAGGCTGGTCAAGTCAAACCATCCTCATTTGCTGCAGATGAGAGAGAGTCATCACCATATGAGGACAAAGAGTTTTCCACTTTCACTACTACTGCTCAAAAAGAGACCTCCATGCTGTCTCAAGAACCTAAACAGGTAAAATCTTCTACTGCGTTTTCTGAATCAGAAATGAATAAAAAGAAGAAGAGGATTAGGAGATTAAAGAAGGAGATTAAGGAGTTACAAGTGTTGGATAGATATATTAAAACACAAAACGAAATGCTTACAAGACAAAGCATGGAGATAATTGAGGAAAATGACAGGCTAAAGGAAGAGAATGACATATTGCAAAAAGAAAATGCTTTGTTGACCAAACAAGCATATCAATGGTACAAACAGAAGTTGGCACTTAAATTAAAGAATCAAATTTTCAAGGTAAAAGTTTTAATGAAAAAGCGCAGGAATCTAATTCACAGGGTATCCACATCTAATGTGGATGTTTTGTTGCAAGCAACAGGGGCTATCTGAAAAGTGGACAGAGTAATACAATTTTGAGCATAAATTGCATGAGGAAATGCAATGGCTTCTCCTTGGGGGGAGATGTTGGGTCTCAATTTTGTCATTAAAAAGACACATAAACCTTCCTTATATCAACCATATCGACCTCCTTTTTCCTCACTTTTGTGCATTTTGATTAAATTGTCATTCGTTGAGTTACTTGCAGACATTTTTGGGCAAAACGAAGACATGGGTTTTGATCCCTGGGTTCACTATATGGTTATTTACCTCCTGGATCTACGAAACCTCAAACGGGTTTTGATCCCTGGGTTCACTATATGGTTATTTACCTCCTGGATCTACGAAACCTCAAACAGAAGGGTCTGGTCAACGCGGCAGTCAACATTACACTAGCAAGGAAATCACGCACCAACAGAAATCTGCACCTTTTCTAAAACGGGTGACTTGGGCATGCATTCGACTGTTCCAAGGATCGAATTGGATGTATTCAGATGCTAAACCAAGGATGTAATTAATCCATAGAGGATTGATAGCTTAGTTAGTTTCATTTTGGTTTGTATAAATAGCTAGAAGGAATGGAGACTTGAGGAGGGGATATTAATGAATGTAATAGTTAGTTTCATTTTGGTTTGTATAAATAGCTAGAAGGAATGCAGACTTGAGGAGGGGATATTAATGAATGTAATGTTGGCAAAGATGTTGTAATCACAAGAACTCTGCTCAACAGATAATACAAGCATTTTTTCCCTACATGGTGGTGTGTTAAAAAGTTCTTAGCATATGATTTTAATTGTAGCTTGCTCCTGGAAGAGGAAGGGCCCCCTTGCTTCAGAAGTAAAGCTATACTGTTCTTTTTCCTTTTCTTTATTTATGTTATTAGTTTATGCTATTTTCTGATTCAAGTATTTCTTTCAATATTGTGTGCTTCTATTTCAACTTCTTGTGTGGAGTGTTTAATTTGCAAGACAGAGTTTCTCTTAGAGAACCCTCTCAAACGAATCAAGCCTTATAGATTAGGAACAGGGTCCCTGTGACAACAAAGTAATTAACATTACAAAGAATTGTTGTGAACTGATTGTTTACAAAATCCAATGATAAGGGTATTTGATTCAAAGAGTAATCAAATCTTAGGAGGTCTGAATCTACAAATGGTTTTAAGTTTGCTTCTAGTGTTACTTTCTTATTACAGAATACATCTTCATTTTCGAGCACAAACTCTCAATAATCAAATCAGAAGACTAGGAACAAAGTATTGTCACAATAGTAATCATTGATTGCGGAAGATGTTGTAACCTGTGTTTTAACAGATACCGGTCATCCTGATCACTGATTTAAGAGTCACTAGCCTCGAAGAGGATTAATTCTGTGATTTCTTGAAGTTATTTTACATTTTAGTACCGCATAGGTTTTAGAATAGACTCTGATCCTGCACATATTGTGTTTTCATCTCACAAGCTTATTCCCCCAGGTTGATAACAAAATGTAACAGGAATTATACATATAATTTGAGTGACAAATGTTGCGCAAGCTTGTGGCAAGGTGCAACTACTTTGTGGAGGTAGCGAAGGTGAGCGACAACTTGGAAATAGTTTCCGGTAGGAGAGCGTGTCACTAAGAGAGGACGAAGAAGGGGTAGTTGTCCACCTAAAATCGTCGAAGAAACACATAAATGAACTAGAAAGTTGTGAATTGGAGCGGAAGAGGAAGAGATTATATGTGACGTCATGAGCATGAGCAGAGACGCGTAGGCATAGTGTGTCCCGACCAGATTGCAGAGCACACCCATGCAGAGCCTAGAGAAAATGGAGCTTGAGACCATTGTTGATGTCAATGTTGTTAAGGTTATCGAGGCTTCCAAAGAGAGGTTTAGAAATGCCTTAGAATTGCACATTATTTGAAAGATCGACTTCAGTCTGCTGGGATTAGTGTAATGTTAAATGAACTAAGCAACACTATAGTATTTGAGAGACCGTAGGATGAATCTTTTGTTCGGAAGTGGTAGCTTTCCTTCCAAGGAAACATTTCCCTTGTTATTTTGATGTCAAATGTAACAATAGAGAAACTAGATTGCTTTGTGGATGATTTGGTTGAGAACCAACCAAGATGGTTTCTAGATGGGAAGGTTGTCACTTCATGAATTGCAAATAAAGTTGGAAATGAAAATTGTGTTTTCCTTCAACATAATCAAGGCTAAAAAGAAGAAGTATTTCTCATCACTGTGAAGCATTATAAGTTTGGTGGTGGCAAGTTTGTTACTATTGCTAATCATGGTGCAAACCATCTTCACAATACTCTGGGTTTAGAAGTAGCCTCTCATTTTATTTTTCAAAAATGATTTTATTACTATGACCAATGCATGATAGAGGTTTCTAGTTATTTCAAGTGATTTGTATCTTGTTGGCAAGCATGGTGAGTTCATTGGATCAAATTATACATGTTTCCGTAGACATGTGATGGTGCTCGATAATGTTTGAAGTTTATATTTGTAAATTGCATTCTTGGATTTATTAAAGTTAGCATATTGAGACTCGCAACCTCAATATGACATAGAAGTTGTTTTGTGAGAATTTGCAACTCTAACAAATGGCAGGTAAAGTATGGAGATATAAGACGTTGAATCAAGATTCTAAAGATGCAGATGGAGATGCCTAGTATGTGAATGACTATAGAGGAGAAAGAAGACCAAATATGCTTCATGGAGGATCATAATATTAAAGTGTAGGTCAATTGAAAAGGATGTGAGGTAGAGGGTACGCATTGTGATGAGATGTAAATGGGTTTATATTTCAGGCATATGTAATGGGCTTATATTTTGGGAATATGATTGTTACAAAGGAAGATGGTAACCTTTGTGTTGATGTAGATCATTTTGGATATTTGTTATACATGAGTTGAAATATTGTAATCGAGCATATTTTTTGCAGGGGGTGCATGATTGGTTGTACCTAACACCCAAAGTTTTTTTGTTTTCTTTGGTCCAAGATGTAAAAGTCTAGCCATAAGCAAGTTGATTTCCCTGTGTTTTTTGTAAGCCCCAGTATTCAAGAATATAGGAAGCGTTCTAGCACATGGTGTATCCCTCTTATGCATAGAGAGGATGTGATCAAGTTGTGGAATGAACCATCATGATAGGTACAAGGCTAGTAGGTGTACTCGTATGCTATCTTGATGTCAAATTGAAGAAGTTCAATATTTGATTAAGGGGGTGAATGTGTGAAACAATATGAAAATGTGATATGGTTGGGACCAAGTTCTGATTAAGAGGGAGTCTAACGTGTTGATGAACCATGTAGGTGAAAAGGATTCCTAGAGAACTAGCGATTACAACACATAATACCCATGTATCTTGGTAGATGGATTTATTTTTATATGAACATCAATGATCAATTTTCTTCAAGTACATAGGGAAGGAGGAAGAAAGTTCAAAGATGAATCCCATAGTGAAGAAATCATGGTCGAAGGGAAGTTGGTGACATTCTTGTGATAGTAGAAGAAGATCGAAATATAGAAAACAAATGAAGGTAAAATTTTGAGTGTGTTGAATAAAAGTAGACTTGACCGTATTATAATGTGAATCACACTATGTAGATGTAAGAAAGTCTCTGATGTCATGTTTTTTATTCTATGTAGTGGTCCTTGAAAAGCTTTAGTTTTACCTCGTATCTTCGTGAGTAGAGTATGTAATGTATGGTACCTATATTTATGTATGTAACATGTAAAGGGAATATCGTTGTAAGACATGGATAGGCATGCATGCCCCTTTTCCATGTGTCCCTGATGACTTGGATACATTTTCTACTATAGTGTAGTATCCTCTACTTTGGAGTTCTTTAATAGTAGGGGTGGACCATATTATTGGTTTTATACTTTGGGAAGTGAAGTTATACATTCAAGGGTGTTGATTTTCCAATGGATTCAACCCTTGGTATGCTCCAATACCGTGTTGATATTCATCCTCAACTCAACACCCGATAGTTAGCTCAAAACAAAATCACTTTATCTACTAAAAGCACACATGAGTAATCAACTAAACATGCAGTGGAAGCATAAACAAGGAAACCAAACCAATAAAACATAAACACCAATGTTTTCGGGTATAAACCCCTGCAAAAAACTCGGAGGTAAAACCAGTCCAACGATGTTTTTATTAAGGTTAAATTAGGCCTCCCGTAACAAGGAAAATGGCCCAATGAGAGAATTATATACTGTAGACAAACCTGGAAACTCATGTGTTATTGTATGACCTTGTACCATCACATTTCCCGAGGCATACACGATTTATCCCTCTGTGAACCGCGTATATACATGACTGTCTACACTCTGAATGGCGTATGTGTATGGAAAATGCATACGATCTGATTCTTCCCTGTGGCTTATGTCGACTGAAACCCACTTGCAGTTGCTTCTGATCTCTCTCCTCCTTGACCTGTATGACCTTTAGATGAAATTCCTTCTCCACCTATCCAAGATCTTGAATCATGATCCTTTGTGATCCAACCCTCTAATCAACACTTGGATGAAATCTCTTCACCCAACCTATGAGATCTCCTCACTCTAGCGTAAGAAAAAGTCCTACTTTGGTCCTACACTCTTTACACTAGCAAACATTCTTCTTTGTTATCCTCAACCTTGGTCTCTCACCAAAAGTATCGACCTTGATCTCTCACCAAAGTCTCTCACTTTGATCTCTCATCAAAAGTCTCTGTCTTTGATCTCCTATCAAAAGTCTCTGACTTTGATAACATATCCAAAGTAACTTCTCCTTTACCCCAACCTTGATTTTATAATTATGACTTATAATCTATTTATAATCTTCAAAGTAATTTACAGTTGAGATTACTTCTCACATTACTTAATATTTACATTACATGTTGCATGCTAAGCATGTTCCTTAAATAACTCAAGTACTGATAAAAACACGTTTACTTTAATTAATTCATTTTAACTAAAGTAAACTCACACTAGGATTTCGACGACTTCCACATGCTAGACACAAGAAAATGCGGAAGTACCTATCCGATGCTACCATAAACATCTGTTGGACACACCGACCACACTTAGAGGGGGGCTGAATGAGTGTGGGGCTCTTTTAAAAACTTTTCCCTTTCACAAAACTCCTTAGTTAGCAATCATCATTTACTCATTACTTATTGCTGTCAATTATAACCAGTTAAATGTGAACATACATCTGCAACATATATCATCAATAAGTCATCACCACTAGGAACACAGAGAACACAAGATGTATGTACAATTTTCTTTTTATTACGGACTATAATCCTTGGGTTATCAACAACAACTGAATAGAGTTACAACTCCACAAGAGCACCAGCTCTACAATGCAAGACTCATCTTACAAAACTCAACGCCAACTGAGAAGAGGAATCAATCCTCAACAGATACCAATCTGTCAACATGTATGTGACCTGTCAGTAGTGCAGCACGCGTATGTACGCACCCTACCAGTAGTACAACTCGCATATGTACGCAGCCAGTCTGTACTACAACCTACATATGCCTTCTGAGTAATTAGGGTTTTTCACTTCATGAAAAACTTAGATCCTCTGCAGCATTCAGTCACATCCACTTATGTCTCTCACTATCCAATATGTACCATAACCAATATCAACACATCCATGCTCTCCAACAACTTACTCATGCTACTCACCCATACAATATGAATGCTACTCAATCATGTATAAGCAACCAGAAAACTATGACAATCATATCAGTACTGAACCATAAGAGTGATGTTCACTCTATCAATCAACCAACATAGCCATGTCACAACAACCATACTAAGAATGTCTCAAGCATTCACCATACAATAAGCAACAATATCCATCAAGACAACTATGTAACCATACCAGAGTTTTTATGCCATATATGAGCCCACAGAATGCAGATTTGGAACTTGCTTCAGTCTTCAAGAGCTTGGCACCAGCTCACACTCAAGTCTCTCTGACTTCATCCAACTATACGTGCTTTGCATTCCTTCTGCTTGCGTGTGTACGCGCTCTGTCCCACTGCAGCCCGCATATGTACGCACTCTAGCCCACTGCTGCTCACGTACTCCTTCAAAAACTAGGGTTTCTGAACTTCCGAAACTTTTGCAGTCAAGATCTCATACTTGTTGAAACTTTGATGCGTCCATGAGATCCTCAAGTCAATCTCTCTCTCAGAATAGATCTCCAAGATATGCTCAAGAGATGGTTTTTCACAAGAGACCCTTGCCTCTTATTTATACTCTTCAAGTAGCTTCCTTTGAAGCATCTTTTTGGCCACTTTATCCACATAGCCACTTTGTCCACATAGTCACCTATGTCCAACTTTGTCTAATTTTCCACTTGTCCATGTATCCAATAGCCACTTGACCACTTAACCCATTTTCCTCATTTTAGGGTTAACCTTCTTATAATCACTTGCCATAATTAGAAAGATCTCCATTTACTTTATTATTTAAATAATTATCCTTGACTTTGTCACTTCACTTTATTATTTAAATAATTATCTTTGACTTTGTCACTTCACTTTATTATTTAAATAATCCTCTTTGACTTTATCACTTCACTTTATTATTTAAATAATTTCTTCTTTGCAAGCACTTTGACTTCTTTCACCTTTTGGGGCTTCAAGCCAACATATGAGGGTCCTCCAACTTTGTAAAGTCATAACTCTCAAACTGTGAGGATTTATGTGACGTTCCACATACCACAGGAAATGGCAGACGATAACTATCCATCTAGGATAGTTTCACTGACAAATTCACTGATCTTGATCTCATTATTCCACAATTAAGTATGGGTTCTCTAACCATACTTCTAGGATAACTCAATCACAAAGCCTATTCTCGTGAGGGATTTCACCATAAGGGGACCACTTTGGAGTTCATCCATTTGTACTTACTATCAAGAAAATAATGAGTCAACTTTACATCAATCCAACTATGCATAATATATCAATGAAACCACATCGATCCATCTTCATCTATGCATGACATCATATGACTATGACAATACATATAACATCAGTATGCTATGACAAGACATTTTTCTTTTGACATCAATCAATCAATCAATCCTTTGGCATCAATCAATCCCTTGACATCAATCAATCAATCATTTGGCATCAATGACAACATGATCCAACAACATCAACACTCCCTCTTAGCGAGGAAGGTACTTCTCCCACCTAGAGTTGGCTCTATCTTCGCTATCATATCTACTATCATGTATGCTCTCAATATACTTGATTGGTTGCTCCCTTTGACATGGAATTTATCCCTACCATGATGGTATGACCTATCTCCAAATATTTACTACCTATGAACAAGCTCTTAGAAGTCTCTTGCTCCTGAGCATCCTATATGGCCCATCTTGTACCATGACTCCTTCTTGACAGACTTGGAAGGTTGCTCCTTTCCCCCTAAACTTGAAGGTTGACTCCCTCTGAGCTGCTCAACCTTTGGAGTTATATTCTCCATGTTCTATGCCACTCTACTAATTTCCACTGCTCGCATAGGATGTCCCTTTATCCTCTACAAGTTGCTCTCTCTAACTCCAAATACAAATACTTTGTTTGAGCTAGATCCTCTAGGCCTGATGAGCGCATGTCCATCTCGTAATAGGACCTCATATCCCTTCTTCTCAACCACTAAGACTGAGATCACACTCCTCTTGAGTTCTGGCACCCATAGCACATTCTGCACTCTCAAAACACCTCCTAACTCCATCTGGAATGGCACTGTTCTATATCCCTTCACTACATGCTTGGTCCCCATACCAAGTTCCACATGCATCTCTAAGTCAGACTTTGCAAAGCTCTTGAAAAAATCTCGTGCTCTTGTCATATGACATGTGGATCCACTATCTATCAACCATGCACCATATGATATAGTTCCCAAGGAAGTCTAGGAAACAAGTAAGAACTTTGTATATTCAAACTTCTTGGAAAACCATCTATTTGAGCCTTCGTCAATGCAACTACATCTGGTTGTGTTTCATTCCTCCCTTTATTCCTGTGCGTACATTGCCCTGCATAACGTCCAAACTTGTGACATGCAAAACACTTGATTTTTCTCATGTCCTTCTTCTTTCTATCTTGAACAATAGAATCTCCACTGACAATCTTCCTTAACTTTCCCTTCCTTTCCTGGTTGGAAATAGAAAATTTATCATCATGGCTACTCTTCAAATCATCCCTTGACTCTAACTGAGTCTCCTCCTGAATACAATTAGTCCATAATCTATCAAAAATTGGCACTGTCTCTCATACACAGATCCCCTGCACAAAAGGTTCCCAAGATTTGGGAAGACCTCTCAACGCTACATTCACTAACTCAACATCATGTATTGTCTCGCCAATGGCTGCAAGTTGATCTCAGATCTGTGTAATATTCATAAGATAGTTCACAACCATGTCCTCAATGGAAATCTTGAAAACTTGAAGCCGGTGCTTCAAATTTAGCAACCTACTTGAATTATTGTTTTGGTATAGACTCACCAAAGCATCATACATTTCCTTGGAATATTTTTTCTCAACAATGTGTGGATTCAAGTGATCCTTTATGGATTCTAGCAACACCTGCTTGGCCTTCACTTTCTTCTTCTTGTGAGCTGCCAATTCCTACAAATCAATAGGACTTGCAACCACAACCTCAGCATACTCTTTGAGGTCATTCTCCTCCAATAGAAGAAGATCCATTTCCTTTCACGCCCAAAATTTGGTTTCCCCTTCCAATCTGTCCTCAATCTTCAATGTGTTCACCATCTCCAAGAACTGATCTAATAACCCTCTATTGAGACTTCCCCTGTACTATTGTTTCCCTGAAATTTGTCCTTCGATTTCCCCTACTGGTTATAAACCTGATAAGATCTTTCCTCTTGGTTTCCTCCCTTTAGAGACTAAGCTCCCTCTTTCCTTCAAACCCTTTCTGTGATACCATGTTTATTTTCCAACAGATTTAACCCTTGGTATGCTCTTATACCATGTTGATATTGATCCTCTACTCAACACCTGACAGTTAGCTCAAAACAAATCACTTTATCTACTAAAAACACAATTTAGTAATCAACTAAACATGCAACATAAGCATAAACAAGGAAACCAAATCAAGCACACATAAACAACAATATTTTCGGGTATAAACCCCTGGAAAAACCCCGAAGGGAAAACCAGTCCAATGATTCTTTTATTAAGGTCAAATCGGGGGCCCCGTAACAGGCAAAATGGTCCACCAAGAGAATTATACACTTCAGACAAACCTTTCAACTCATGTCATGTTGTACGATCTTGTACCATCATGTTTCCCGAGGCATACATGATTCAACCCTCTCTGAACTGTGTATATAAGCGAATGTGTACACTGTGAACTGCGTATGTGTACGGAAAACCCGTACGACAAGATTTGTATGATCCGACTCTTCCTTGTGGCTTCTGTCGATTGAAACCCACCCGTGGTTGCTTCTGATCTCTCTCCTCCTTGACCTGTATGACCTCTAGATGGAAGTCCTTCTCCACCTATCCAATATCTTGAATCACAACCATTTTTTATCTAACCCTCTGATCAACAATTGGATGAAATCTCTTCACCCAACCTGTGATATCTGCTGACTCTAGTGTAATAAAAAGTCATACTTTGCTCGTACACTCCTCACACTAATAAAATTCCTTATTTGCTATCCTTGACCTTGGTCTCTCACCAAAAGTCTTGACCTTGATCTCTCACCAAAGTTTCTCACTTTGATCTCCTATCAAAAGTATCTGACTTTGATCTCCTACCCAAAGTAACTTTTCCTTTACCTTAGCCTCGCTTTTATAATTATGAGTTATAATTTATTTCTAATCTTCAAAGTGATCTACGGTTGAGATTGCTTCTCACACTCACTTAAGATTTAGATTACATGTTGCATGCTAAGCATGTTCCTTAAATAACTCAATTACTAATAAAAACACTTTTACTTTAATTAATTCCTTTTAACTAAAGTAAGCTCACACTGCGCTTTCGACGAATTCCACATGCTAGACACAAGAAAATGTGGAAGTACCTATATGATTCTACCACAAACATCAACAAAGGGAAGTTCATCAACAAATTGAATGAACCATGTACAAGAAGGGACATCCTATTAGACCAGTTGTTGCAGCGGTTAGGTACCCATGCATTTTGATGGATGGTTGTTCCTTTATATGGACTTTGACATAGTGGTGATGTTTGTATGATCAAGGTATGATATGAAAGTTCTAGGATTGACCGGAGGTAGACTTTGTTGGTCATGAGGTTCTTCAACTCATAGTGGAGCATGTGCTACATAGGAGAAGATGTTGATGAAGACCTCAACTAACAAAGATTAAGACAAGTAGTCATTAAGGAGGAGTGTTGGAATATGTCACTCCTACTTGTCTTAGGTGTGATCATATAATATGTGGTTGTAATTATTATTGGTAAATATTAGGTAGATTTGGTATCTATATAGAGAGTTTGTTCCTAGTTTGTAGGAGGTTGTTGGAACTAGATGTGAGAGATTCTATCCAACTAGATTCTTCCTAGAATGGTGTGAGGTTGAGATACTCACTCAACTGATAGATTATATGATCAAGGTAGTTTCTTTGTCTTCGAGAAAGCTTGTTATATTTATATGTATGATTGCATTGATTCAATACAACACTCGATGCATTCTTTGTGTGTAATAACTCTCCAATTTTAATAGTTTTGTCTAGTCAAAGCACTTTAAGGTTCCAGTAGTCTTGGAGAAGAAATAAATAACAAATCATGTGATTTGTCGAGCTCGAAAATGCATTGTCTTGGGGATTTCTAGGAGCCATAGAGAAGCCAATATGAATAAAGAGATAGAAAAATCTACAAAAAAATTGCATATATTTTGGAGGTGGGAAATTGTAAATATACATTGTCAATAATTCAATTTTCAAAGCAGGCATGATAAGTGCGTTTATGGGTTGTTCCAATTGTGATTTTTTTGGGGATACTTTTATTTTTTTTCCATTTGTTGCCTTCTGTTCTTGGCACTTTTCACAATTGTTATAGCTGAGATAATATATCACGGATTTAGTAATGGCCAACAACATTTTTTATTTAGACCATAAAAACTATTCCATGTTGGTGATGTTGTTGATAGCGATACTTCAAATATATGTACTCTCCAAACTCCTATTGAGGGAAATCATATGAACAGACATGACACAAGAAGAACGATTTGAAGTAATTTGCAAAATTTGTAATTTTGTTGATAGAGATACTTTGAATATTTGTACTATCTAAATTCCTATTTAGGGAAGTTAAATGGATAGACATGACAAGGGAGAACAATTTGAAGAAATTTGCAGAATTTGCTTGGAATCAACTCCTATTTCTCTTTTGGATGATGCAATTCTTTTGGAAGATGAACACTTAATATCACGCTTTGCATGCAGTGGTGAGTTTCCCATAATATGTATCACCCATAATTAGTGAAACAAATTCCTCTAATCTTATTTTTCTTTAAATCATCTATGTCACCTAACAAATTCCTCTATGCTCTATTGATTTGCATAGCCAAAACACATAATCAATAAATATGAAATTATTAAAACCAATAGAACATGTCTTGATCTAATCGATGACTAGGATACTTTGTCAGAATGTAGTCCAATATGTATGAAAAATCTTATATGGTGCATTGATTCATGTTTCATTTTATGAAGGAAAAAATCGTGAAAGAATGTTGGTCCATGCAGAGTTAGCTACTAAAACTCATAGTATACCTCAACAAATCATGTTCGTCTACCTTAGTAAGTATTATTTCTGATATTTTGGGGGGCATGTTAGGGGATTAATTTCATAAAAAATAATTCAAGGAAAAAAATTATACTAGTGTTGTAATGTACTTGCTTGTACTACAGAGTTTCATTATAGGGTTAGCATCACATTTGTCAAATTCTGGTAAGTGGCCTTTCCTCTGAGAAAACTTCATTGAGGAAAACAATCATGGATAGGTCCTATGCAAATAGGGTATATATGTTGGTTCTGATGGTTCTATTTTTACTCTAGCTCCTAACTCCCTATGAATAGCTCCTATGTAAACAAGCATGTATGTTGGTTCAAATAGTTCTATTTTTTCTCCAACTCTTAGCTCCCTGTGATGGAGAGTCATACTATAATATTCTAAATCAAGCCTGGATTGCGAGATTGTAGCATTGTGGAGGCTATGATATTTTAAATCAAGCCTTGATTGTAGGATTGAAGAATTGTGCAGGTTGAGCCGGTGAGGTAGTATGTGATATGAAGTTGTGTCGGAGAAAAACTGTGAACGGTTCTCACAAGGTTTATTGTAACACATTTAATGATGTGGAGATGTGTCAAATTTTATAATTTTACATTTTTAAACGATTTTATAATAGTAACACTTACAAAAATAAATTCAAACACAACAAATGTATACTAAATATTTTGTAAAATAAACTAAATAATATCAATTTAATTTAAAAATAACTTTATATAATATCAATTACTATATTATCTTATTTGGCAAGTACTATATGGAAACAAGAGCAGCACGTTGCATGTACTGTTTTCGAAAAATATTATTAAATATAAAAATGCATATTTTACTAATAATAATAAAAAGGAATTGTGTTTTTAATTTTTTTTTATATATTTATGTTTTAATCAGTTTTAAATTTTAAATTTGATTAAATTAAAAAATATAAATTCATTTTTAATAATAAAAAAATAGAATTTTAAAAAATTTAACTTTTATGTATTTTTATAAAATTGAAATCAATAGAGATTTACATTCATTTAATTTTTTATTAAAAATTAAATAAAAATTTGTAAAATATATTATTTTAGAAATTTATAATACATAATAATTAAAACCTTAAATAAAAAAAATATGATGGAATTTTTTTATTTTTATTTAGTTATTAAATAGTTTTTAATTAAAAAACTCATAAAATAACTTGGGTAAATGGTTAAGTCAGCTTCCAGTCGGCACTTCCTTAGGGCGGGTGAAAAAGTATCTAAGGGTAAGAGTAGCAGGGACGCAGTTCTTTACTTCTTTTTTTAAGTAAGTGAAGTAAGTATAAAAAGAGTTGATGAGGACCATTACCGTCCATCTTTTATTATTGACCGAAAAGCGCATCCCCAAACACAAAGGTATCAAAAGCCACATCATAAAATGAGAGTTTTTTTGTGGTCTTGTTTTTTCTCATTAATTTAAGGTTTCGAAATAGTGAAGGCTGCAATAACACTATCAAGTTATTGACCAATGAAAAGTTAAAAAAATACAATTTTTGTTTTTAAAAAAAATAATTTTTTTAATTGTTATGTTGAACATTTAAATTGATATAATTTTTTCAAGTCAACACAAAACTAATATAAAAGTCAATGCTAACTCATTGCTATATGCTACCTTGGGCAGTACAATAACTATTATAGATCCCAAAATCAATATAGAAGCCTCCCTTTTAAAAACCATCTAATAAGTTATATACTGGTCGAAGTTATCAATCTAAAAATCTTTCTTTTTTAAATCAGAATCTAAGTAGTAACTACACATAAGGTTTCTAAAAAGGTTATATGGTTTCAACTAATTAGGATCATCACTAAGTATATACATGCTAGACTAATCTATTGAGGGAGAATATAGAACTAGGAAATTGATGCAATAAGAAATTTAATATACTATTAAGCTATTTTTTCCACAAGATTTCCGTGGATTGAAGTTGTTAGCGTGTATTTATATTTCTATATTTGAATCATATTTCAAGAACAATTAGAAATAAAATGAATATTTTTCATAAGGTTAAATCGTTAAGAAAATCCTTATTAAATTTATATTATAATGATTTTTTTTTCAATAGAAAATTTTTCTTTATATTTTATATAATATTGTAAGGATACTAAAAAATACATATTTTTCCTCAAGAGGAGATACGCCTCAGTTCCTTGGCTCCCTAAAACATCAGACGCCTCAGTTCCTTGGCTCCCTAAAACATCAGACAGGTTGTACTGAAGTTAACCATTACAAAAAATTTAGTACGGTGTCATTACCAATTACTCTGATCGACCATATAGTATTTATACAAGAAATAAAAGACTCCATTTCTAATGGAAATGACGAAACAACTCACAAATGAGCTTATACTTCTTTGTTGTTCTAAAAAGCTTAAGAAAAAGAGATGGTCCCTCATGATCATCTATCCACTAATTGTATCTTATTTTCCCTTCCGGCTTCTGTAGTGATTTCTTTGAAAGAGAGTCAGCTTCCATGTTTGATTCTCAATAAAAATGTGTGTAGATGATCGAAGAAAAAACATTGTTGAGTTCTCTGATCTTGTCTTTCCAGCATTCTAAATCATTTATCTACAAATTCCCTTTGTCATTTAGCTAGTCGATTATAATTCTAAAGTCTCCAAGTACCTACAAATCAACAATATTAAGCCTTGTTGCCAGTGTGGGAGTGGCCCAGAGTCCAAGTAGTTATGCTCTAGTATTGGTGCTTGCACCACAATTGAATGCCCATTTATACACTGTATTCTCATCGGTCCTAAGCATACCCCCTGCTCCACTCTGTTGTCCATTTGTTTGGGCCGCTCCATCAAACCAGCCTGTTGTTACCCAATCTTGTGTGGAAGTCTTTTGGGGTCTATGGGGTGGCACTTTTTGTGTAATCATTAAACTTTTTAGACCTCCAAAGGTTTTGTACAATATAGCGCTGATAGAAGGGCTTCCATTTTCGAAGATTGTCCTATTGTGTTCCAACCAAATGTGCCAACTAACAAGGCAAGGAAGAGTTGGATACTTAGTCTCCTTCTTTGTCCAGCAATCAAAACAATCACTTAAAGAGTTCCCCTCCCAAAGGGTCCTTAACTTAGGCCCTCCTAAAATTTTGTGCCATAC
>SNQJ01S0019850.1:63831-85579 GCA_010110895.2 Picea sitchensis
CATTTATATAGATTAATACTTCAGGAGAGTATATATATATTTATTTATATATATTAATACTTCATGAGTATATAGATATATATTAATACTTCATGAGTATATATATATATAAAGGAAAGTTAAGTTATTTTTTATAAAAAAACAATTTTGGAATTGTTTAAAAAAAAATTATTGTGTTATAAATAATTTTAAATTTTAAATATTTTAGTCAAATTTGATCATTAACACAATGACAATAATTAAAAGTGGCTATAGGGCAATTAAGATGAGCAGGAAAATTGAGTAGTAAAATTTGTTGACACACAAAATTAAATGTGTTTATGAAACAATTTGGATATCATTAATTTAAGTTTTTTAATTAACAATGAAATTAATGTTAATTGATTGTTCAAATTTGATCATTAAATAAATAGAAAAATCAAAGGTGATCGTAACTTAGATTTGGATATCATTTGTGTTTCCAACTTTTTTAATTAATAAATCTAAATAAACATATATCGACCACCTTTTGGTTGTGAGAAAGAATAATAATGATAATAACAAAAAAATATTGATATTTCAATATTAAAATATATCACATTTCAAAAGAAAGTTGAATATTAGTATGCTATAGAGATTATTCAAAAGTTGAATATTAGTATGCTATAGATATTATTCAAAAGAAAAATACATTTTATTTATTTATAGAATGATATTAATAGTAATATCAACTAAAATAAATTAAGACTAAAAGAATGGCATGGCTTATTTCTTTTGCACATTGTTAGGATCCCTAACCCAAGCTTACTTAATCAGAGAAGGAGTCAATTAAAAAAAAATACATTTTTTTATTCATAAAATTCAAAAGAAAAATAGATTTTATTTATTCATAGAATGATATTAATAGTGATGATGATGATGATTAACGTCCACTAAGATTTAATTGGTCTATCGAACCTTAAGAGGGTAAGTGATTACTTGTGATTCTTTAGAATTTTGTTTCTGTGTTCGAAAAACATTAAGAGAAGCTTTCCAAGATCACCATACTTTTGTTGAGTTAAGACGTTAGGAAGGTTGGTAGTGTGATCAATATTTTGAAAATGAGATCTAACATGGGTATAGGCTAGACAATCTAAGAGAAAGTGTTTTTCATCTTCAACCTTCTTAGTGTCAAAAAGGTGACACACTCTTTCATCCCATGGCGTTTTAGGAATTGACCAACGCCCAGTTTCACTATGGAGCTCGTGAGAATTTGNTTGTTCTTATCTTAGCAATGCTTATTTTTTTCTTTACACTTGGCAAAACAGATATATAATTTTGATCTTCTAGATTAGGGTTGATTACATCTTTATAATACCTTGATTTTCTTTTTTCCTCTAACTCTTTATCACACCACATTTTTTCCTTAAATTTTGATTTGACGTTTTTTTTAATAGTATCTTTATTTTGCAAAATGGTTTCTTCCATGATTCCTCAATAGTTTAGCCAAGACCGGGCGTCTTTATGCCATCCTCGCTTGAGTCGATGGTGGTTATGACTTGATTTTGAAGCAATTTTAGGTATTCTCTTGTCTTCCATGTTGTTTAACTTGTTCTTATACATTAGGTATCTAGTCATAGCCATGCTCTCAATGGGGGAGAGGCTTGTTTCTACGAGGAGGATGGGATAGGGTGTATTTCCTTTAATTTTGAGATTATAGGTTACAAAATTCTTTTGCATTTGCTCTATCTTTCTCCAGGATTCACGAGAGATACTACAGCCCCGGACTTCACATCCATAAAGAATAACATGTGTAACAAGAGTCTCAAAGAAGAGTTTCTTCTTATCCCAACTCCAAAGATCAGCTAATTTACAATTGTTTTCAAGCCCATAATAAGATTTCCATCCCCAATAATCCTTTTCTCAATGCTATAATTCCAATTGAGCTTGTGGTGAATATCAATTCCAAGATATTTGTATGAAGTCACTTCCTCCAAGTTGTTGTTGTCATATATAAAGGTATCATAAGGGATCTTATTGGATTTAATAATCATGAATATCAACTAAAATAAATTAAAAAGACTAAAAGAATGACATGGCTCATTTCTTTTGCACATTGTTAGGATCCCTAACCCAAGCCTACCTAACCAGAGAAGGAGTCAATTAAAAAAATACAGTTTTTTTATTCATAAAATGACATTAATAGTAATATCAACTAAAATAAATATGAGTGAATTGTAGTTGTAATATCAACTAAAAAATATGCTTATGTAGTTTCATTTCGAATTATGAGCCAATTGTAGTGTTGTAGTTGATTTTTTCTTTCTTATTGTATCTGTTTGAAGGATGGCCCACTTCAAGGAGGTGCCTTCTGTTTATTTATGTATATATATTTCTAATTTTAATTTCGCAGTTTACGAAATCTGTTTTATTTTGTATTTTAAAGCAATTTCTTATTATACAGGCATGTTGTTAACAAAAGTGGTATATACTTGTTAAGAACCGTGATACCAATTTTTTTTTGGGTACAATGGACACACACTAAAGAACAAAGAATATCAAAAAGGTTGAAGTGTCCACTAATATTATCGAAAATAAGGAGAAAGTGAGAGAAAGTTAATGATCATTGAATCATTCGCATGCTAAACCAACCTCACAAATATGGAAAACCAACAAAATGAAAGATGAGCATGATAAAAAACTGTAAATGTGTTGAACCTGCACAAAATAAATCTAGCTATCAAATGACATACATTGTTTGCAAAGAAAATATGAGAAAAGAGAAACATGAGAGAAAGAATGGAAGAATTCTCATGAACCAAATGAATGAATGATAATTTACACATGATATACTCTGTATAACTCAACTAATGCGCACTGGGGGAGAAGCCAATGCGCCATAGTGGTGGTCTAGAGTGATTTGGACACACACCAACAGTTACGGGAGTAAATTTCCACCTAGTCTAGTCTCTCAGATGGTTACGGGAGTGAACTGCCACCTAGTCTGAGTTAACTAGTCTCTTAGTCTTCAGTTAACTGACTGAAATGGAGTGAATTGAGGAGGAGATCAAGGAATCATGAATAATGCACTAGTCTGGTGATGATCCCAAGGATAATGCACATTAGTTGGTGATGATACCAATGTGACATCTAGACTCCACTCAACTGATCAAACCGAAGTGTGAAATGAAGAGAATATTCTCCCTAAACTATAGGAGACTGAATAATGACTAATAAACATAGGGAAAACCTTTGGAAAAAAAAAATCCTAGGTGTGTGTGAAGCATCTCCAACACCCCCCCCTGAACATCATTATGGTGAAAATAAAGAATGGGTCCTGACAATGAGGCCATGTTAGGTACCCAAATACAAAAGATACACTAAAATAAACGAGGAAAGAGGGAAAACCTCATGGGAACCCCCCAACCCCTAAAAGTACAATGTATGTAAAAAGAAGAACTAACAGTTTCTAGGAAATGGTGTCCTTCACTCCAAGACGAATGCACAAAGAATGGAACTTCTGCTTAGTGAAGTTCTTGGTGAAGATGTTTGCAGTATGTTCTATTGAAGGATAGAACTGTAGGTTGATGGTCCCCTCGTGTACTAAGTCCTAGATATAGTGCATGTGGATCGTGAAGATGTTTGTAGTATGTTCTGTTGAAGGAAAGAACTGTAGGTCGATGATCCCCTCATGTACTAAGTCCTGGATGTAGTGCACATGGATTGCGATGTGCTTCGTCCACTACATCTAAATTGGATCTCTGCAAAACTTCAGAGTGCTCTGGTTGTCATGCCAAATGATGATTAGATGGTGAAACTGAATTCCCAACTCAGTGAGAAAATGTTGTATCCACATAGACTGAATGGTTATGTTAACTACCCCTATGTACTCTGCCTCAGCTGAAGGTAGAGCAATAGCAGCCTGATTCTTGCTCGACCAACAGATAGACCCAGAACCAATATTGAGTGAGTAACCAAATGTGGACTTGCGATTAATTCTATCACTAACCCAGTAAGAATCAGTGAACCCGATGAGATCGAATGTAGAGTCTGTTGCATAGTGAATCCCAAAGATGATGGTGCCTTGTATGTATCGAAGGATACACTTTGCAGCGTTCCAATGTAGCTCATGTGGCTCCTGCATGAACCTAGAGACTTCTCCAACTACATAGGAGAGGTCTGGTTTGGAGTATGTGAGATACAAAAATCTCCCCACTAGTTGTTTATACAGTGTGTTGTCCACTAGTGGATTGTCCCTGCCATCCTCAAGTATGACATCTGATAGGAAAGGAGTCGGGGCAGACTTGTAGTTTGTCATGTGAAATCTCTCAAGGAGATCTCGTGAAAACTTGACTTGAGACAGTTTCATGCCTGATGCATCCTAACTAATCTCGATTCCAAGGAATAAAAGTAGCGAACCATGTCCATCATCAATAACTTTTCATGTAGAATCCTCTTGACTGTAGCAATCATTGAAGTCGATCAATTGGTGATCAACAAATCATCAACATACAGAACTAGGAGTAGAAGTGAATCAGTCATCATGAGCATGTAAACATTCAGGTATGACTTACAACATACATAGTTATGTGATAGCAGGTAGGAGTCTATCTTGGCATACCATTCCCTTTGGTCCTACTTGAGGCCATAAAGAGACTTCTTCAGTCGACAGACCAAAGATGAATCCTGCATAAATCCCTGGGGCTGCTCCATATAGATGTCCTCAGAGAGATCTCCATGAAGAAATGCATTCTTCACGTCCAACTTATGGACTTCCCATCCTTTGGTTGTCGTAATGGAAATTGTCATATGTATGGAATCCATCTTCTCTACTGGAGCGAAGGTCTCATCATAGTCAATACCGTGCACCTGTTGAAAGCCTTTGGAAACTAGCCTAGATTTGTATATGCTAACATGTCCATCCACTGTGCTCTTGGTCCTATAGACCCATATACACCTGAAAAGTTTCCTTCTTGAAGGAAGGGAAACCAGATCCCAAGTATAGTTCTCAAGGAGGGAGTTGTACTCCTCCTGCATGGCAGATTCCCAAAAGGGATTTCTAGCAGCCTTGCCATAGGACTGTGGATCTGAAGACTGAACCAAGAAAAGATTCCTGGGTGGCATCGGTTCAGTGGCAACAAGTGCAAGAGGAAGCTCCTAGAAATCATATCGAGTCTTCCTAGTATCAATTGGATCCCCAACAAGATCTCATGCATCATGAAGAGTAGTCTTGGCACACTTGGGCCTCTGTTATGGCTTCGCATATGCATCTGCATGCACTGAATGTACATATGAATATATTGACTCAGTATCTGAATCATATGAATCCTCTGAATCAGAACTCTCATCTAAAGAAGTGTTCGCATGTGCATGCTTATCGTCTTTGACAGGTGGAAAAAAAAGTGTCTGCATGCGGCTACTGAGGTACATGCGAGACACTTTCCTTGAATTGGACACTATGCTCAATGATGAGCTGGTTCGAGGAAAGATCAATGAGTTTTTATCCCTTCACATCGTCGAGGTATCCAACAAATATACACTATGTGCTATGTGGATCAAGTGCCTTCCTCTTTTCAGAGGCGATCCTGGCCCATGCATGAGAATCAAATATAATAAAGTGGGTCACTTTTAGTTTGAGGCCACTCCAAGCCTCGTAGGGGATATTATCCTTGACAAATATATGGGGAGATATTTTTTGGATGTAGGTTTCACAATTAAGTGCTTCAACCCATAATCTCTGTGGAAGTAACTTTGCATGTAGCATGCAAGATGCCATCTCTTTTAGAGATCTATTTTTCCGCTCAACAACTTCATTTTGCTGCGAAGTATAAGGAACCGTGTGCTGCAACTGAATCCCGACCTCGTGAAAAATATCTTTTATCTCATGGTTGACATGCTCTCCCCCATTATCTCTTTGGAGGACTTTGATTTTCTTTCCTGACCGTGTCTCAACAAGGGCTTTGAAATATTTGAGGTGTTGAAAGACCTCTAATTTTTGCCTGAGAAAGAAAATCCATGTGAAGCATGAGAACTCATCAAAAAAAATGTTCATGTACCTTGCTTTATTGATTGATGGATGCAGAAAACGGCCCATGAGGTCATTATGAATCAGATCTAAAGGAAAGGAAGCCTTCGGAGTCTTTCCTTTGTCGAATTTCTCTTGAGGGTGTTTTCCAAGAACACATCCCTCACAAATTCCTTTGAAGAAGTGGTTTTCAAGTAGACCATCAACCATTACTTGCTTGCTAAGTTGTTGCATATATCTGAAATTAAATTCCCAAACCTTTCATTCCATATCCTACTTCTTTCATCGGCATGTGTAAGCAGTAATCCAAAATCTGGTTCAATAAATTCAAAAAATGTGTAGAGTCTGGATTGATGATTTACCTCATTGGTAGCAACCCTAGAATTGGTTTTCATGTCATAGATATCCATTGCATCAGGTGTGAATATGACTCTCTTTTCAATACCAAAGTTAGTCATCTAATACACGGAGAGAAGATTGACATAAATTTTGGGAACGTGTAGCACATTCTCAAAGCTTTCGTTTGTGAGTTCAATTCTTTCTTTTTCGGTGACCTCGACTGGACAGTTGTCCCCCATCAGAATAGGAGGACCTTTGCATGCGTCTAATGAAGAGTAGACTTATTTTGTGGCTTCCATGTGGTGTGATGCACTTGAATCTATGATCCAAGAATCGGGAGAGGAGTTGATGGCAATCAAAGCATGGATAGAATTGTCTTTCTTGGTATTTTGATCTTTTGGCTTCTTTTTCTTGGCACCCTCGGGGATGCAATCTCCAAGGTTGGTTTTTTGAAGTATTTGGGCCATTTTATCTATCTTTTTTTGCATACATGCGGATTTTGGATGGAATCCTTTATGGAAGTAAGTGCATTTCTCCCATTTTCTTCCCTTTCCACCTTTGGATCCGGAGGCATCGTTGAAGGGTTTTGAGTGCCCTTCCTTCTTTGTATTTGCATGTGCTCTCCTTTTGTCTCTATATTTATATTTCTGATTTTGATGACCGCTACCATCATGCACAGTAAGTGTATGCACCTTTAGGCCTTTGATTTTTCCCATGTTGATAAACTTATTCTTCTCTTGTGTCAAGGATTCAATAAAGACCTCAAGAGAGGGAATCTTCCAGGTGGCTCCAAAGGCGAGCCTCACTGAATGAAATGTGGATACAAACACTGAGTATTCCAGACCAAGTTTGGAGAGAATGGTGATAACCATTTGTTTCTCCACCTTAGATTTATCAACCCCGCAAGCCTTGAGTTGCGACAATAAATCCTTATATTTGGTAAATAAATCTTGGACATTGTCAAAGGTTTTTGGATCCAATGTGAGAAATTTCACCTCAAGCATGTGTCCCCTCATCTCATCATGTTTTCCAGAAATCCATTCCATGGTGGTCCAAGATTCATTGGGGGTTTTACAGTAGGATATGTGAAAGAGGTGTTCAGAAGAAATGAGACTGCAAATAGTTCCAAACGCTTCATCCATTCGATTTAGATACTTTGATTTTTCTATGGATGATGTGGGTTCGGTCTATGTTTCCATGTTTAACCTACATAATCCTTTGCATTGAAGATTCATTATCATCTTCTCCTTCCATGCAAATAAATTGTACGGTGTAAGAATGAATTCTTTTGGAAATTCCATTTTTCCGTTGTCTTCAATATTCGATACCTGCAAAAATAATTTGGCGTGTGTTTTCCTAGCATTATGTCAGCTCTGATACCGTGTAAATGTGTTGAACCTGCACAGAATAGATCTAGCTAGCAACTGACATACACAGTTTGTAGAGAAAATATGAGAAACAAGAAGTAGGAGAGAAAGAATGGAAGAATTCTCATTAACCAAATGAATGAATGATAATTTACACATGATATACTCTATATAAGTCAACTAATGTGCACTGGGGGGGAATAAAATGTGCCATAGTGGTGGTCTAGAGTGATATGGACACACACCAACAATTACGGGAGTACACTGCCACCTAGTCTAGTCTCTCAGGTAGTTATAGGAGTGAACTGCCACCTAGTCTAGTCTCTCAGGTAGTTACAGGAGTGAACTGCCACCTAGTCTAAGTTAACTAGTCTCTCAGTCTTCAGTTAACTGACTGAAATAGAGTGAAGTGAGGAGGATATCATGGAATCATGAGTAATTTTCTATTCTAGTGATAATCCCAAGGACAATGTGCATTAGCTGGTGATGATCCCAATGTTGCATGGTGATTATCCCAATGTGGCATCTAGACTCCACTCAATTAATCAAATTGAAGTGTGAACTAAAGAGAATATTCTCCTAGAGGAATATTCTTCCTAAACTATAGGAGACTAAATAATGATTAATAAACATAGGGAAAAGCTTAGGAAAAATAAATCCTAGGTGTGTGTGAAGTATCTCCAACAAAAACATTATCTTGAGAGAAGACTATATAGATGATCTATATATCAATGTTACTACTTTTTTTTTGTAAGCTCGGTATCTATTCTATTAAAATACAGTGGAGAAAAGTACAATCAAGAAAATTCAGAGTGGACAGAGTTGTGCCTGCCCTTAGTGGGAAACCAAGCATGGAATTTTTCCTGCCCTTAATGGGAAACCATGCATACCCCAAAAAATAAAACTGAGTTTTAGTTATTTGTGTGTCTTGTATTGGAAACCAAAGAAGTTTGCAAATATTTAAATAAACCTGAAAAAACCTGAGAAGTGGTGTCAAGGCCTGAATATCAAGGATGGGTGCCATCCATGGGATTTTCTTCAATGACTGGACATACACCAAAGTCATTTTCATTATCGTTGGTCGAGCTGGAGCTGTCCGTGGACGGGTGTTTGACCATGACGTTGATTGTTTTGATGACGGGGACCTTCAGCGAGTTGTGCATGCCTGGGGAAGTCAACGTACTTTTCATACCTGGAGTTGTCATTGTCGTCGAGCTGTGCGTGCCTGGAGCTGTCAACGTGTTGCTTGTACCTAGAGGTGTCGCCTTAGCGCTGATGTTGGGTGTTTCAAGAGGCGTCAAGGATGTGGGAGGAGTCATAATAGGAGGAGGATGAGTGATGGGGGAGGCCGAAGCAGAGGGAGGGGGGCAAGTTGTGGGGGAGTGGGGTGAGTGAGGTGAGATGGAAGTGCTAGGGAAAAATACACCAAGAAGGTTGAGGAGGGCGTGGGTGAGTAAATTCTTGACCACCCAGTAGCTGCGTCGGTGCCTAGAGGTGCGACGAGATGCTAGGAGGGAGACAGAGACCTCTTCTTCCCAGTCATCAAGAAATTGTCACAGGGAACCTAGAACAAAGAAGTCGAAGCCATCTTGGTTGGCTAGGAAGGGAAGGTGAGGAGATGAGGAGGTGCGTCTGCCGCAACCACTTCATCCCAGGGTGGGGGTGGTGCGTCGTCGAGGAGGCATGGGGGATCAATTGGGAGGATAAGGTGCATAGTCGAGCCTCCACCGATCTCTAAGCACAAAAGGGATATTTTGAAGGAACACAGAGAGATTTTCTGCGAGGGAGGAAATGTGCGAGTGAGGGGAATGAGCCCGGGAGACCAGAGGAACAGTGCAAAGGAGGGTGGGGTCACATCTGATGCCATTATGGTCGTAGGAATATTGGAGCGTGGGAGATGCAAAAGGTTGCAGAGAGTGTGTGGATGAGGGGCATGGGCCATGGGCATAGTGACTGTGAAACACCTCAGGGGGAGGGTAGTTAAGGAGCATTAGGGGGGGTGAGGTGGAACGCATCCAATCATCACGACACATGCCAGGAGAATGGGTGTGGGTGTGGGCGTGGTCACCCGCATCCGGGGTATATCAATGTTTTTTTTTTGTAAATAAAAAGAGGGACCTTATATTAAATCACAAGTTTACAACTTTGCGACACTTAGCAGCCACATGTTCCACCACAGAAGGGAAACCAAAACAGGTGGCTCCAAGCGGTTTTGAGTCTATCATACCTTACAATTTTTTTACAAAAATTGAGCGGAGAATTGCTAGTGTCTGTAGGAACCTTGTTCCATCTATCTAACCTAGGGTTTTCCTTGTTCAAAGCCACCATTACTGAGAGATTTTCACAACCAAAAGGAGTGAAAACTATCTTAACACTATCTACTCTATGACTGAAATTGACAAAAAAATGGGATCTGGGGTGAGCCACGTCATGCCATAGGAGAACCTGAATGTCCATGAATGGTGTATGCCGAGATGAATCTTTTCTTGGATGTTGGACAATGGTCTTACACTGGAGCATCTGTGAATGCCTCGAGTAGCATGTCCAGTCGTTTATTGATGACCCCCTGACCATGTACTTGTTTGTCCTCCCACTGACGGATGTCGAAGAGGAGCTCAAGATGCTCCTCGGCTAGATGATAGGAAGAGTGCGAGATCTCTTCTCCATTCCATCATCTCCCACTGCAGCTGAATCCTTGCCTGCTTCTATCAATTGCCAACTTGGAGGGATTTCCTCCTCCATAATACAACTCACGTCCCCGTAGTAAGGCTCGCCCGACTTGAGAAATGGGGGGGAGAGAAGGCTGGTGGTAGTGGGGAGGCACACCTCTAGGGGTGGCATTGTCACGTTCATTGAGCTCGGGCTAGGATGCAAGGTTGGAGGTGGCGCCTCCTCTTTCATAATGGTGAGGTTGAGGTGTGAAGGCGGAGGAGGTGCCTCTTCTTTCATAGTGTTATGGTTATAATGCAAAGGCAACGGTGGAGAGTGCATCGAGGAGGATGGGGTATCCATTTTCGGTTTGTGCAGGGTTGTTTGAGTACTCTGGGTGGTGTTGTGGGAAAGACTGAAGTGATCAATAAGAGCGAGTTGAGAGGCAGTGAGTCTGGTGGCCTGAGTGAGGTCATTTGTTTTTCTGGCACCCCTCTTGGGCTTCCTATGCTCTTGGGGCATGATGGGAGGAGCAGGAGGATGGAGAGGGTGAGAGGGGGCGGTGGGGGGACGTTGGTGGCGAGTTAAGGCCAGGAGGACGCATAGGGTGCAAGCAGTGATACCAGGAAAATCGTGAGGGCCGAAGAGCTCTGTGTGGTGAGCATAGCAAGTGAAAACCAAATAGAAATGCATGTCAGGGATGCCTTTAACTCTGTGAGGAGCCAAATATGCCTCTCCCATCGCCATTGATGGCCRATGGGACTTATGGAAGTAGCTGGTACCATAAGCCTAGCTGGATCGCTCATCTGAGAGCTCAACCAGGCGCACTAAATTAACTCTCCACATGGTGTAAGCCATGGGAAGTTATTGATGTGGGGGTGATGGCCTGGGATAWTAAATCCCTCGGCCAGTCTGATCCAGTTGCCCCCCTCCTCGTTCCAAGTGGCACCCCATCCGAGTGGGGGTATATCAATGTTACTGTTACTTCTTAACTATTTTTGAATTACACCGTGCATGTCCTTTGTGTTGTAAATCATACATGAATATTGGAATATAAATTGTAAATCATTGAAAATTCAATAGCATCATGTCTATTATTATTAGAGAAATGAATAAGAAATCTATTTTTATTAGAGAAATGAATAATAACAATACTGAATATGCGAGAAATTGACAACGACAGCGAGTTAGAATACATGTATTGAATCAAATACAACAATTGCATGAAATCGAAATGGAAGAGATGAGGATAACAACAAATGACTTGGGGATCAAAGGGGAGAAAAAGGAAAAAAGGGTCGTGGAAGAAAAATATTGCAACTACAAAGAATGAATGAGGATCAAAGAGGAGGACAAGGAAAAATGAATTATGAAAGATTGCAAAGAATGAATGAAGATGGTAGGGAAGAACATAGAAGTCAAAATACATATCAAGTAAGAGAACATTGACAAATGCAATGGAGAGGTGTCAACAAGGTGATGGAAAAAACTGAACCTATTTCTCTAACAGGTATCAATCATGGAAATAATCAACTAATAGTGCTAGATGATGAGGAACTTCAAAAAAAACCAATGTACCATTGATTTCATATGAAGTTGAAGTTATTGCACATAAAACATTTTGCGAAAGAATTGATAAATTGGATCATAATCAAATCTGTCATGTGTGTGAGGAGCCATATCTCGACATTCAAGTGATGACTACTAATACACATCTGATGTATACGAGATGATCCAAGGGACAAGAGGCACTGTAAATTCTTACTTGATTGGTACTATTAAACATGCATGCAAAGTGAATCCCTTCATCATAAGAGCACCTTGCTTCTTTTGGATACCAATAAGGGATATGACCAATTTACAAGGGTCACATTTGATTACCTTACAAGAGGAGTTGAGACACATCAAATACATCCTCATCGATGAGATAAATTTTGTAGGGAGAAATTTGTTAACAAAAATTGATGCTCGAATTCCCTTTTGGAGGTATATCAATTATATTGGTAAGTGATTTGGGACAACTACCTCCTATCATGGATAGACCTACATATGGATGTGAAGTTCATGCAAAAGAATTATGGAATTTATTCGCAATTGTTGTAACTCTTGATATAGTGTTCAAGCAATATGGACAAAGCATTGATAAGAAACATTTTCGACATCTACTAATGAATGTTAGAGATGTAATGCCAATTGTAGAAGACTAGAAATTACTAATGACACGGACATATACAAATATAGATGGTTCCACAAAATATTCATTTGATAAGGCTATATATTTGTTTGCAATAAATGATGATGTCCAAAATCAAAATAAGCATTGTTTGATATCACTAAATTTCCCTATTGCATTAAGTGTTTCTACAATTGTAGGAAACAACCGCTCCATGGAATCAAATGAGGAAAAATTGGACCATGAGCTCTTCTTATTGGTGTTGGAGCTAGGGTTATACTTACTTCAAACTTATAGACTAATGCAAGACTTGTCAATGGTGTCCTTGGGGTAGTTGAACATATTGTGTATAATTTTGTCATGAACCTCCCACATATGTTTTAGTAAGATTTGATAACTATGTGGGAGTTCCATGGGATGACTTATTCTCTGAAACTATTCCTATTATACCTATTGAAAGAGGTAATAGTAGACACATTCCTTTGAGAATGTTTTGGGGATTAACAATCCATAAGTCCGACAGATTGACATTTGAGAAGGAAACTATTAATATTGGAAAGACATAGCGAGAACGTCTCACTTTTACTGCAATATATTGATTTAAATATTTGCACGATCTTCGATTTCAACCTCCATTTCCATATGATCAATATGAAAATATGGGAGATTGTGTGGGTGTGTCTAAGAGAAAAGATGAAGAAGATACATTGAGATCAATTACTATGTAATATATGAGTATTCAATGTCTTCTTTATATGATTTTTTAATGATACGATGTATTATATATTTTATTCAATATCTTAATCATTCCATTTTGTTATTATTCAACATCTTCATCACTAAACATTGTTACTTTGTCAGATTGTAAATTTCAAAGGATCAAGTTCATCTAAAACATATACATATAGATAATGACTATCATCTAGAAATTTCACACTCCTACCCACGATTGGAATTAGTGTAGATCCATCTTAACTTCAGATATCTTAACTCAAGATCTATCATGCACCGAGAGGGATCAAATCCCTCTAGGTGCAAATATTTCCTCGACTTTTTCACTCTAAAAGGAGGTTTGCACCACTAGGGATTTGATCCCTCTCTGAGCATGATAGGTCCAGAGTTAAAATATCCGGATTTAAGATGGATTTACGTTGATTGCGTCGGGAGGTGCTTTCTACAACCCAATATGGGGGAGATGTGTAATTCCTTTCGTGCTCATACTGTATTTGACATGTGTCCCTTCTAAAAAATAATATAATATTGAGAAAATAAAAAACAATATCGACTTTAATGTAAATCTCATTGTATCGATTGTCTTTACTATACTCTCTGAGATATGGGAAAGACTTATAAAAAATTATATTGTTGAGTCGATACATATAATAGCATTGAGTCTATTATATTGAATCGATACATATAATATCATTGATTCTATTATATTGTTGACTTCATATTTAATGGAGAAGGAGAAACAATGATTCAAAGTCATAATTATAATATTGTGAGTCTATTATACCATTGAGTCTAGTTTTATGTATCTTTCCCAAGTTATTAAAATAGCAAAAATTGTGATAAAAAAAACTAGAATAATAGGATAATGCATTGGGACATTCATTTCAAATTATAGAGAATACCAAGAAGGCATTAATGATTACCTAAAATAATTATTGTTGTATATAAGTCCGTGCCATATTGTGGCATTAGCGATCGTTTTAAACTATATATAAATTGTTGATTTCAAATTATAGAAAACCAAAGCTCAATGCTATCATATGCATTCCATCTTTCCAAAATAACCATAAGCATATATTTCAACTTTTATTTAGCAATGCAACGAATTCATAATATTTATAGTTTTGTCATAACCACTCTTAACCAGCAGCTGATTGTGATTTTGAAATGTGTTATATCTTACATTTATTTATTTATTTTTATCATCTATACATATAGAGAACTAATTATATATTATTACTTCCTAACTATATTACTTTTTATATCTAGATGTTCCTATTACTTAGTAATTGTGCAAGAGTGCATTGGACTTGGACCTATGCCTAAACACATCAGAAAGCCCTATTATTGGGAGGCACATTCCAAACATTGACAATGATCATTTAGCATGGACAAATATGAAGGCTATCTATGAAGTAAACCATAAATCTGGAGTATTGTATCACATGGAGAAATTGCACACGTTGAAGCTCGGAAGGATGAAACGGTTGAAGAGTTTTTGTTATGATTAGAATACATGAAGAATTATCGTTTGAATATTTAATGTGAAATTGATGATCAAATGGTAATGGTAGTGATCAAATGTTAAACTAATTAGCTTCACCAAGAGGAAGCACGACACCTCTATACTGAACATGAAGATGAAAACACACTTTCTTCCAAGAAAAAGTTTCAGTTTAAAAAGTTGAAGGATCAACTAAAAGAATGACAAAAGTGACATATACTGGTTACGAACCATGATATTTTTTTATGTTAAGAATCATGATAAAAAAAAATTAGCTTAGTCTAAAGGTTTTGGCTGTTGTTTTTAGGCTACTTACCTAGGTAAAATGTTTAACCAACACCATTTTCTTTGGACAATGAAACACTGAAGAACAAAGAATATCAACAATGTTCAATCCTACACTAATATTTTCAAAATAAGGAAAAAGCGAAAAAAAAAGTTAACTATGATGAAATCATTCACACGTTGAACCAACCTCACAAATATGGAAACACCAACGAAGCTAAAGATGAGCACGATAAAACACATGTTATTGATAGAAAGACTATATAGATGATCTATACATTGATGCTATTATTACTTATTAATTATTTTGGAATTACACCATTCATGTTTTTTTGTGTTGTAAAGCATAGAGGAATATTGGAATATAAATTATAAATTATTGAAAATTCAATAGTATTAATAGTGAAATGAATAATAAATATTATTATTAGAGAAATGAATAATAACAATATTGAAGATGTAAGAAGTTGATAATGAAAACTACTAGTTAGAAGAAATTTATTGAATCAAATGAAACAATTAAATGAAATCTAAAGGGAAGAGATGAGGATAACAACAAATGACTTGAGGATCAAAGAGAAGAACAAGTTAAAAAGGGTCGTGAAAGAAAATATTGCAACTTCAAAGAATGAATGAGAATCAAAGAGGAGGACAAATAAAAAAGAATTAATCATTAACCGATAATGTTAGATGATGATGAACTCCAAAGAAAATCCTGTTAGAATTGTCAATGCGGAAAACACAATTCACAATGATAATTAACAATCACACANTGAATGAGAATCAAAGAGGAGGACAAATAAAAAAGAATTAATCATTAACCGATAATGTTAGATGATGATGAACTCCAAAGAAAATCCTGTTAGAATTGTCAATGCGGAAAACACAATTCACAATGATAATTAACAATCACACACAGATGATAGACAAAGGGATTTCACATGGTTCACCCAAACGTTGGGCTACGTCCACCAAGCATAAGCATCGATTGTCTTATTATTCGGATTATGGAGATTACATCATATTTGCAAGTCTCTCATACACTCAGTCTCTCATAGTCGTTTTTGCCTCTATGGGCTTACATGCATTTATATACATTTACAAGAAACTGAATAATAATTGCAATCCCTATCCATATTCTAACTTGGTCTATTTGGTTGTAACCAACGCAGAATGGTATGATCTAAATCTATTCTTGAGAATTCATTGTCACCAAATCCCAACAATCTCCACCTTAACAACAATTAACCTGATACCTTGCTCCTTCCTTTTGTTCATCACCTTTTCTGCAAGCCAAGAGAAGCCAAGCACCACTACAACTTCTCTAATAAAACTGATTTCATGATCTCGCCTATGTGACTTGCATGAGTTTGGATTTCTTGAGGGGTCACTCCACCTCCAACATGTATTCCACAACTGTGTTGTAAAACATATTTAGTAATAGGTCTCCTCCTTTCCAAAACACCTGTAAAATATAGATTACAGTTATCAAAGACCATCTTAGTGTAACCATTATAGGTGACATTTGTGTTTCTCAAACGCTAAAGCACCCATTTCACCACAACACATGAATCTGTCACGTACCTGAAAACATCATTAGCATGTGAAACATCTGGTCTTAACCATTTCATCACATACAATAGACCTCCTACTGAACTTACACGAGACATAACATTTTCTTCTTTATAGACAGGCCCTATGCTTGAAGAAAACTTATAATGGAAAGCAAGAGGGATAAAGACTGGTTTTACAATGTTCATACTGAACTCCAACCACAACTTACCATTACCATCTTTGTGTACTTCCATGTCCACAATTTGTTTTGCTGCTTCTTGATCCCTCATCTGAATTGTCCTATGCACCTGAGTCATTTTCTTACTGATTTTATTCATGCTTCGACTTGCAGGGAGCATATCATCAGCAAAGAACATCAAGACTGTGAATGTACTATAAACAGTATAGTCATTCCTACCCTTTGAAAAATTCTGACTCACTATGAAGGATTCAAACATCTTGTATATTTGCATGGGTACCAATAGGCCATACAATGAATTACCTAGCATGCAAACAAATTTACCATTGCGATCTTGAATCAACCCTTTTGGTTGTTCCATACATACTATATATTTGTCAATGATGACTTTGTGAGAAGCAAGATCCCACACACAACATCCCTTTATACCGTCATCATAACTTGCAGAGATACAAAACAAGCAAAAAATCGGAAACAAAGATTTCAAGTCTGGAAATGATTTATAGCTCACCAGTATCTGCAATTCTTTCTTGCTCTTATGACCTTGATGCTTTTGCCATAAACAAGAAGATACATCTTTCACTTCAGAGGCTACTCCAGTACTGCCTTCCAGTTTATAAAGGTTATCAACCTTTGTTGCCTTCATCACTACTAAATTACCTTTCGACACTGTGAGAGCTCCACCTTGACCTGTATACGTATATCCACAAGAATCCAACACTCCTAATGAAATCAAATTTGATTTAATCTCAGGTACATATCTAACATCCGTTAATTCCCTAACAATACCATCGAACATCCTTATTCTAATACTGCCAACCCCAACAGTTTTGCAGCGAATACCATTTCCCATAAACACTACACCCTCATCAATAGATTGGTAAGAAATGAACCAATTTCTATGTGAGCACATGTGGTGGGAGGCACCTGAATCTAACTACCATTCTTCTCGATATTGTAAATGATTAGAAACAAATAAAACTTGATCAGTCATACCTGAATTTGTTACAAACAAATTTTCTTCCTTTGTAGAGTTTTCCTTAGATTCCTTTCTCTTCAAGCAATCTTTCTTGAGATGTCATGTTTTGCCACAGTGACATCATTTTGCTTTACCCTTTCTGTGTCTTGACTTAGATCAGAAAGAACTTCTCTCATTCTTCTCTGTGGTTCAACCTCTGACCAACATCGCTTCTGAAGTTGAGGTTTCTTTACTAGATTTTCTCCTCATCTCCTCAGCCAACAAAGCTCCCACAACAAAGTCATAATCTAAAAATTTTGTTGAGCTAAAACTAATAGAGGTGACTAGATTATCCCAAGACTCAGGCAACAAACACAATAGTGTAATAGCCTTATCTTCATCTTCGAATTTAACTTCCATACTAGTCAATTGAACTATAAAGGTATTGAAAGTATTTAAATGGTCAACAACTTTGTACCTTCTTTCATCCAAAAAACTGTATAGTTGTCTCTTCAAGTAGATTCTACTTTTCAAGGTTTAGATCATATATAGACTTTCCAACTTTGTCCCACAATCCGGTTCTTGTCTTCTTGAGAATAATATTGAATAAACATCGTCCCGGCCAATGATATGGCACTCAATGCTCTCGCATCAATCTCATCACAATCATCATTTGTTATTGTCGCGGGTTGCTTTGCTTTTCACAAAAGCGCCTTCACCATGCCTCATTGCATGAGAAGATCATGCATCTTAGTTTCGAGCTCAAAGTTGCTTTTACTGGTGAACTTTTCAACTTCAAACTTCAAACTTTCCATCTTATCCAAGTACTTTAAAGATATCCTAATATCCACGGCTTATAAAACCCAAAGGCCTTTTAAAAATAATGTAGAGAAATGATTAGTAATATTGAACAATAAATTTAAAAATGTTTGTCAAAATCCCCTTTAATAATATAAAAAAGGTTTAAAAAAAATCTTTTATAAAAAGAAAAGTTACTTTTTAACACATCCACCTTTTATAAGCATTTACCTTCACGCTTTGACTCACCCACTTGACTTGGCACTTTTTAATTAAATAAAAAACACCGCAAGCATCCTCCATGGAGACAAATTAAAAAAAAAAAAGGAGATCAATGTCTTTTTTATTTAAGGGAACCCCTTCCTCACAACAGGTCTGGAGTCCACTTTTCCTTTGTCTCAACTGTGGAAATTTCAGCAATTTATCATGAGTGTAAGGTTGAGTAGTATGTCACCGCACCTTTCCAAAGGAGGGACTTGCAACGATGTATAAATCTATGCACCTCACTTCTCAGGCTCCTCCGATAATTACGATGTATAAATCTATGCACCTCACTTCTCAGGCTCCTCCGATAATTGGAAGCTCCTCCAACCAGCTCTAACCAGCTTTGATACCACTTGTTAGAATTGTCAATGCGGAAAACACAATTCACAATGATAATTAACAATCACACACAGATGATAGACACATGGATTTCACGTGGTTCATCCAAACGTTGGGCTACGTCCACCAAGCATAGGCATCGGAGATTACATCAGATTTGCAAGTCTCTCATACACTCAGTCTCTCACAATCGTTTTTGCCTCTACGGGCTTACATGTATTTATATACATTTACAAGAAACTGAATAATAAATGCAATCCCTATCCATATTCTAACTTGGTCTATTTGGTTGTAACCAACCCAAAATGATAGGATCTAAATCTATTCTTGAGAATTTGTTGTTACCAAATCCCAACAAATCCAATGTACCAATGATTTCATATGAAGATGAAGTTATTGCACATAATTTTTTTTTTGAGAAAGAATTGATAAATTAGGTCAAGTCAAATGTGTCTTTGTGTGTGAGGAGACATATTCCAAGTGATGACTAGGTCTGATGTATATGACATTATCCAAGGGACGAGAGGTAATGTAAAGTCTTACTTGATTGGTGCTATTAAACATGTCATGCAAACTAAATCCCTTCATCATAAGAGCACATTGCTTCTTTTGAACACCAGTATTGGACATGACCAATTTAAAAGGGTCACTTTTGATTACCTTACAAGAGGAGTTGAGACATATCAAATACATCCTTATCTATGAGATAAATTTTATAGAGAAATTTGTTAAAAAAAATTAATGTTGAACTTCCCTTTTGGAGGTAGATCAATTATATTGTAGGTGATTTGGGACAACGACCTTCTATCATGGATAGAACTGTATATGCATGTGAAGGTCATGCAAAAGAATTATGGAATTTCACACTTCTACCCACTATTGGAACCAACTTAGATCCATCTTAACTTTGAATCTATCATGGGTGGAGAGGGATCAAATCCCTCAACCTTTCCTCAACTTTTTTACGGTATAACAGGAGGTTTGTACCTTTAGAGATTTGATCTCTTTTGGAGCATGATAAATCCAAAATTAAAATAAATCTAAACTAGTGTAAAAGCATCACAAAAACCAATCAATTCCTCGTACTTATCCATCCATTATAATCCACATTTACACAGTAAGGAAAGGGAAGCAATCGAATTCAATTCGAGGGAGGGAGATCGGGCAATCTATATGTTGACGGCAGCGATTTAAAACCTTTCTTTTATACCATTCTGATGGTAAAATTATATGCAGTGGCATATTGTGTTTTATTATGATGTGTTATACATGAATATTATCAGGTATATATCTTGTATTTAATTGCTTTGGTGTCCCTTCCAGGTATATGTATATCTTGTATACTTTGTAGTTCATTCATTTGGTTTTGTAGGATTTGATATCAAGTAACATTATTGCATGTGATTTTTTTTGGTTGTCTGGATCTCAAATCAAATCTGCCATGCAACTACATCTTTTCCTTATTAAAAGTAATTCTTATAATCTTGGTCTTTATTTTCTTGAAATTTTATATCGATTGTGGAGCGCTTGCGCGTTTTAAAGATTTAGATGTTATTGTTTTATATTTCTTGGTATATTCCAAATTATTCACAACGTTGTTTCTGGTGTATGGAGATATCCATTTCATATTATAATAATAATAATAATCTATTTTTAAGGTCACGACCAAGCCAGCACACCAAATTGGTGTATGAGATCCCTTTGTTTGTGGGACAAGGGACCCCCCTCCGTCTAACGATTTGACTGAGTCTACGAAGGTAGACATACCCTACCCCCCCTCTGGATTTGAACCTATGACCTCTTAAGAGGAACGGTCTCCTTGAAGGCGAAAGCCAAGACAGGGTTTTTTGGTTCAGTGGTTTAAATTGCATTTTTGAATGTATAAATAGATTCAGTCTGTTGAAAAAACCCTAAAACACTTAGATTATACAAACTTAATCCAATCAATTCTACATATCCAACCATTTATCACCAGATTTCAAGCAAAATCAAACAAAAAAAAATTACCTAAAACAACCAAAAAGATAAAACGTCTAGAATATTACAATCTACACTCCTCCCACTCTGTTCCTTCAATCTCACGTCGTACATTTTAATAATTGATTTCTTCCTTCAATCTCACGTCGTACATTTTAATAATTTATTTCTTCATTCAATCACTTCCCTTTCATCCCTTATGACGGTGGTATAAATGGCTTATACGCTGGCGCATTAAAACAAAATCCATGTTCTAATCTTTTCTCGAGGTTCGTGACACAGTACAGGGCGACTTTTTTGCACGGAATTATTCTATTATTCGGAATATAGCGTTTGGTTCATAAGATTTGTGCATAATGGTAGCAATCTAAAAATATCATATTTATTATAAGCTAATCTTAGTCGGTTGTTATTTGAAGATACACTTGTAAATGATTAATTGGATATAATTTAAATCACAGTTGGTTCGAATTGAATTCGATATGATAAGGAAAAGCTCGTGGGAAGATTTTTCGAAAACAATAAATTCGCTATTATATTTTGTACACTTTACCATATATAGATTGGAATGGTGTTGTTTAATTGTTTTGTTTTTTAGTTGAAATTGGATGATATATATATATATAT
>SNQJ01S0019850.1:108566-137569 GCA_010110895.2 Picea sitchensis
TCCCAGCAGTCATGCAACACATATTCATAACATAATTTACATTCATCGACCTTTTATACAAAGGTCCGTCAAATCAAACATTCACCTCTTTGAGTTTGCCATAGTTCTTGGCCAATATAATTATTTTTACAGACTGGGGGAAATAGGGTGTTACAGGAGGTGAAGTAAATAAGGTCGAAATTCAAGGGAGGATAAATTATTTTGATGATGCTTTCTAAGGTATGTTATTTACAAGTCATCTCACCATTTTCACAATAAAAAAATTTCTAAAATGATTTAGACCGTGAAATTGGGAGGAAGTTTAGGAAAGATATCCAAGTATCTGTGATAACAATTTTGGCTTTTGGTTCGTTGTATTTTTGGAGTTACGCTCTATGGAAAATAGGGTTTGTGGCTAGTCCTAAAACTAGTCTAAAACAAGTGTTTCGGGTAAAATTTTCATAACTTCTTCATAACAGATACAAATTCATTAAGACAAAATGTATTGGTTAGAGTACAGTTTGTAGTATTTTTTGTACCATTTTAAGATCCATACAAAAAATATTATGTGTGGGGCACGCTCTACAATTTCGCTCTCTAGAATAATACATAATTCAAAAAGGTATGCCATTTTTGCTATAACTCCTTTTCTGAGAGGTCCCAAGTAGTGAAATCTAGAGGAATTGCATAAAAGACACTGAATAAAATTGTGTACCATTTTCATATTTTTATTCATTACAGACACATAGTTATGATTATTACAAGTTAGGGTTGTTGACTAATCCAAAATTAGTCATGTGAGACTAAATTAAAGTTTGATAAAATGCTAGTCTCTTGTTGTTAAAGTTAAGGAAGGTTTGCAAGTATGTGATCATATACACCAGGTCTATTATAGAGTTACAAATCAGATTTGGATGATGAAATTGATGAGGGTTTTTGGTTGAGGTACAAGTTGGTGCATGATTGATGCACTTGTTTATGGTACAGGTTGATTACAGGTTGTTTGGACAGGTTATTGTGACAGGTTATTTGTACAGGTTTGGTGCATGGTTGATGCATTTGTTTATGGTACAGGTTGATGTATGGTACATGTTGCCACAAATTATTGGTACAAGTTGTTACAGGTTGATTATAGGTTGATTGGTACATGTTTACAACAGTATATCTCACAGTGATAGTGTGACAATGGTTCCATCATTCTACTTCTACGCCAGGGCGGTTGGACAGGGCAAGGACAGGTGGTTGTATCCACCTTATGGTTGTAGCCGGAGAACATAGGGGGTTGTAGCCTCCTTCTGGTTGTAGCCAAAGAATTGGGGAGTTGGATCTTCCCTCAGGTTGTAGCTTGAGAAACTAGGGGGTTGGAGCCTCCTTCCAGTTGCAGCTGGAAAACAAAGGAAGTTGGTGCTTCCAATGAATGTAATTCTTAAAGACATATAAGAAAAACCATTCAGTGGTTTTCTCCCGCTTTGGGTTTCCACGTAAAAAAAACTGGTGTACTGTGTATGTGTATGATTTCTCATTTGTTCATTGTTTATTTACTCTACAACTATTTGATGATAATGCTACATTGATATAACACTTGCATTTTATGGTTAAAAGGGATTAAAATTTTCTATTACTGATTCACTCCCCCTCTCAGTAATCCAACAATTGCAACTGTCATGCTACATCCCCTCCAGTTCATTAGGTTGATTTGTACCAAAACTATGCACTGACATATTTTATTAATGAAAAAAAGTTATTCTCTCGGCATTCAATGTATTTTCCATAATTATTATTATTTTCTTTATATATTTGATGGTTTAAGGAATTTTTTTTTATTTCCTTTCACTTTGTGGCACGAATTAAGAGGGGCAACACTTAAATGTGAGCACAACACAAAAAAATATACATAAACTACAACAGTTGGGATAATCCAAAAATAAGAGAGAAATTATACTAATTTTCTTTCCTTAATATCAAAAATAAAACTTAACATATCCATATGAGAGCCATTTGAATATTTTAGCATATGGAAACATTTTTTTCTGCAAACAATGGAAAAATATCACACTGAAGGCCAAACCAACATTAAATTTCTTCAAGTTCAACAGGAAGTTACCAAAAGAAAAGAGTAAGCATGTTGATTGAAACATGTAGGTATTTTACTTCAATGCAACAAGACAGAAGATGTCTATTAATCACATGCCATTTTCAATTTCAAGCTATATGTATCTCTATTGATCACATGTCCTTTCAATTGCAAACTATCTATATACATATAGAATAGATAATTCTATAATGAAAACAAAAAAGGTGAGCATAGCATGATTGTCAAAAGTATGCATTGAACTCAAGCGGACGCAAGATTAAATCTCAAACATCGTCTAAAAATGTATCATATATTTCATTATAAATCAATTCAATGCATATCAAGATGATTGTTTAATTAAGATAAATTTGAATGCTTATGGGCCTATTTGGGAGAATTAAAAATTATCTCATGGGAAGCCAATTATGGACTACCAACCAATGAGTGTTATGTTAAGAATTGGTCGGCTTGTTAATTAGAAGAAGAATGTTCACTATTACAAAGCAAGGTAGATTAGGAACAATCAATGCCACTCTTCATTTATAAGTTAGACTAATTGGGTGGTCAATCCCTCATAATAATTTAGCAGTAAAGGATGGATTGCATATCTCTGGTCTTACAAATGGATGTTGTGTGGTTTAACTCAAACTGAAATAGTGTTGCATGTTATGTGGAAATGCAAAGTTTCCAGAGAATTTTGGTCCTAGATTGTTGTTGATTAAATTTTATCTTTATGTATGTTTAATGTTGTGGCCATGTTGGAAATGAATCATCACAAGCAATTTAGAAAGGTAATCGTTTTAGTTTTTCCACTTAATTTAGTTTTCGTTTCTTTTTTTTGAGTTATGTTTTTTTTTGGGGGGGGGGTTGGTCATGAAAGGATCCCAGAGAGAAAGAAGGAAGAGACAACAAGGAAGGAGGAGGTTGATGTCATATGAATATGTGAACCATTACACAACAATAATCTTACTTCTAGTCAAGACAAGGTTGTTCTGTAATACTCCTGTAACAATCTTTGTACAATACCTTCCTTTGAATAGAGCGTTAGCATACATTCTTTTGAGTTTGATTGTTATATTTGTTTTTGTCATGATGTGTATGACTTCCCAGATTCATTCTCTTAAACTGAAGAATCCACCTTCCTATTGGGAATTCAAATAACATTATTTAGAAACTTAGATTTCAGTTTAGTTCCTTGTTTTGGAAGGTGTCACTGAACAAAAATAAGGAGAGTTATTAAGACCAGGGATACATTATTTATAACAAATCAATTTGGTACATGAGTACCTTTTAAATCCTAGAAGTGGATGGTAAAAACCTAATATTAGTATTTGTTGGTGTTGTTTTTCTTCATATGAGATATAATCGATATATTATTACAATGATGAGTGTTCCATATATAGGGAACATATGGTGACGATCCATGAAAGCACGTGTCCCTTGAATAATCAATAACTATTTATTATTATCATTTACTCATTATATATGATATTTAATAATCAATAATATATTATTAATTATTATTCTAAGAGAATGTCTTCCCGATGTTGTCCAAACATCAACACTCCCTCTCAACGAGGGAGACATTCTGCATCATGCCAAGCTTGTCTCTGAAGTATACAAACTTCACCCTAGACTCATGACACTTGTATGTCAGTCTTGGGAGACGTCTATCTCCCACTTGAACCGAGGATAAACTCCTTCTATGACTCTCCCTTTTGAGCCAATTGAGTCTCTCTAAGATGAGGCTCACTCTGGGTCCGCATGTAATAACATGTAACATCTTGAGTCTTTATCATTCCTTGTCAATTCGCCATGACTAGGACAAAGATCACACCAGGATCTTTCACCAAAAGTACACACCTATGAGTGAATGTTAGCCTGATGTTAACTGACATGTGGAAAGTACTTCAATCACCTCGAGTACATATTTGTCCTTGTCATAATCAAGGAAGGACTACGTCTAGGCCCATTTACCACAGGTGCAACTTTATGACAAATGTATCCTATCTCCCTTGGTCTGTAGCCCAATCTAGGAGAAGTTTTGCCCGATGCTGAAACATCAACACTCCCTCTTAGCTAGGGAGGTATCTTTCCATAGTAGTACACAACTATTGTACAGAGACACGCAGTCTCTGCCAGTGGTACACAACCACCATAGTAGCAAAATGTTTGTCACACATGGCACTTCCGTGTGGAATTCTAGAGGCTACACCCTCTAGAAACACTAGGGTCAACTCCCATAGTGTGTGACGTCAAGGGTCAACTCCCTTGACATATCCTCATGTGCTCTCCACATGGGATGTTGGGCTATAAGCCCAAATGAACTTATCCCTTCTTGAATAAGTGTCCCACTTATCCCTTCTCGAATAAGTGTCCTCACAGATCAACTCAACTCAATTCACATAGGAGTACGATATGGAGAATGTTTGTCACACATGGCACTCCCATGTGGACTTCTAGAGACTACACCCTCTAGAAACACTAGGGTCAACTCCCAATTAGTGTGACGTCAAGGGTGAACTCCCTTGACATGTCTTCATATTCTCTCCACATGAGACGTGTACTGATCATATACTCTCCATAAGGGACGTTGGGATATAAGCCCAAACACACTTATCCCTTCTCGGACAAGTGTCCCACTTATCCCTTCTCGGATAAGTGTCATCACAGATCAACTCAAATCAATCATAGAGGAGTACGATCTGGAGAATGTATAGGGAATCTGCAAACATCAACACTCCCTCTCAGCGAGGGAGGCATTCTCTGCCACACCAAGTCTGTCACGGAAGTACTTGAACTTCATCCTGGTTTGGTAAGAACATTAGCAACCTGCTCATCTGTAGGAAGGTACAACACCAGTACTTCCTTCCTCTACACCATGTATCGGATGTAATGGTACTTGATCTCAATGTGGTTCAATTTTTCATGAAACACTAGATTCTTTGAGATCTTCACACAACTTTGGTTACCATAATGAATAATGGTGGAATCCAACACATGTTCATATAAATCTGCAACAAGCTTGCAAAGCCACACTACTTCACGGACTGACATACTTAACACAATGTACTCTGCTTCTGATGTGCTCAAAGCCACATAAGTTTGTTTCCTGCTACACCAGGAAACCATGGAAGATCCCAAAGTGAAGCAAAACCTGAAGGTTCTCTTTCTTTCCATTGTGCTCCAATCCCAATCAAAGTCAATATATTCTTTCCATATCATAACACTAGAAGTATATCTCAGACCATGTGCAATTGTGCCTCGCAGGTATCTCAACACATGCTTCACAACAATCTAGTGTGTCTATCTTGACTGACTTATAAAATGGCTAAGTGCACTCACTGCATAGAAAATATTTGGTCTAGTGTTAACCAGATACATCAATGATCCAATCAGTTGTCTGTATAGAGTCATATCAATTTCGTCAGAATCGGAAAAATACACACTTAGTTTCTTCAGATTCGTCACCATTGGTGTAGCCACAAGCTTCAAGTTCAACATCCCAAACTTCTTCAATATATCAACGGTGTACTTCCCATGACTCAGGAAGATCTCATCAATTATATGCCACACCTCTAATCCCAAGAAGTAGTGCATCATACCAAGTACCTTCATCTCAAACTTAGAGGCCAACACATACTTTCATTCAACAATAAGGCTCTCTGTACCGGTGAGGAATAAATCATCAATGTAGAGGACCAAAATCAGGGACTCACCATTAACAGTATTGTAGTATAGGCTGGGATCGACAACACTTTTGTTGAAGCCCAAAAATCATCAGGTGTCCATCAATCCTTGCATACCAAGCTCGAGGTGGTTGCTTGAGTCCATACAAGGCCATCTTCAACCTGCACACATGAGGCTCCTTTCATGTATCATGAAAACATCTGGTTTGTCTATGTATACTTATTTCTCAATCTATCCATTGAGAAAGGTTGTCTTTACATCCATATGATGTACTCTCTAACCCATGGATGTTGCAGGGGAAATAATCATCCAGATAGAAGTGTATCGAGCAACATGAGAAAATTTCTCCTCATAATCTATTCCCTCCACCTGAGAGAATCCTCTAGCAACAAATATCATTTTGTGCCTCTCGATGCTCCCGTCAACTGTGTGTTTTATATTGTATATCCATTTGGAAGTCACTACGGACTTCCCCTTAGGTCTCAGATCAATATCCCACACATCGTTCTTCATGATGTATTGATACTCCTCCATCATGACATCTCTCCATACTAGATGACTAGTTTCCTCCTCATAACAGGAAGGCTCAAAATGAATGATGTGGCTCATAGCTGGGGCATAGTATGAATATATTTGAGGTATCTTTCTCACTCGAAAGGTACCACAAGGAGCTACATATCCTTCTACCTCCTACGGATTCTGACGAGCCCATGTAGGTATCTTCCGAACTACTGCAATATCTCTGGGAACATCAACTAGATCTACAGGATCAACATGATCAATTTGATCAATTTGATCAATCTCCATGTGAGATCTTCTAGTTATTTTAAATGATACCTCCTCCTCAAAGGTAACATCTCTGCTCACCTCAATCTGTCTCTGACCAGAGATGTAGATCTGGTATGCCTTCGAAGACTCATTGTACCCCACAAATGTACCCTTTCTGCCTGAAGGGTCTAGCTTGATCATGTTTTCCTTGGGTACATGAATGTATACTAGACACCCAAATATCCTGAAGTGTCCAACCTCAGGCTTCACTTCGGTGAAGGCCTCCTCTGGCATCATGTTCCTCAAATTCTTATGAGGACTTTTGTTTTGAACATACACTGCAGTCATGGATTCCTTTGCCCAGAGAAACATAGGTAAATGTTGATCATGCTAAGTCATCTTGGACCATACTTGATATATCGAGGTTCCCTCATGAAACCAATGTCTCGGGAAGATGAAAAACATTAACACTCCCTCTGGAGATGGAGGTGACTCCTCCTCTGTCTCTTCTCCCTTTGACACTGAGGGTAGATCTTCCTCCTTCTCTGGAGGTAACTCAATCTCTACTCCCTCTGGATGTAGTACCACCTCCCTCTCTGGGAATGCCTCTACATACACTGGAATTGTTTCCATGCTTGCTTCCTCAACATCTCATGGCTTGACTCATGTACTGGAACTACTACACTTGCTCCTTTGAGTCTCATAATATGTTTTCCACCTCTACTGGATATACCATAGTTTTGTTACATTCGGTCTTTACTCATTGTATCCATGATCATTAGAACTGTCTCTGCTATCTGGCATGGTCCCATCCTGGGAGGTACATTGCTCCTAGAGAATTCTTGTCTTTGAGCATCATGTCTGGCAATGTATCTCCTTGATATCATGTTGGAAGGTCTTTCCCTCATTGTGACCTTCCCGAAACAAGAAACAAGAACAACAAAAATCATCTCCTAAAGGAGATCAATTTATCTTATGCGCAACTATATATAGTGACCCTCCAAATAATATGTCTTCTACTATGACCAGCACACATCCATCATATACTCGATGTCATACAACTACCAACACACATCCAACATATACTCGATGTCATATGGCTACCAACACACATCCATCATATACTCGATGGCATTAGACAAACCATGTTTATTTTCTAGTGTTAAATTAAACAAACACAATTTTCCACAAGTGGTAATTACTTCCAATGATATACGATATTACTTTAGTAAACACTAGAACATCAGTAAGTAACTCATAAAATTTCAACTTCTTAGTCTCTTCCTTAGATCACTTATCCCACGTATGAGAGAGAAACAATATGTGTGTCTATTGTTGTGTCTTTCAAGTGTCTTTTTATAGTAATATTAGATTGATCCAAAAAATACACGTCTCTTTGAAAAATTAAATTTGAAATTAAATTCAATTTTCTTTCTTATAAATAGTTGGAGAATACCTCTGTAACTAACCAAAGATTAATTTGGTTATAATCCATCCACATAGCATTTGAATTTGTTAAATTGTTCCTCCATAGTTCATGTGATTCTTTGCATAAATATAGGTAGAAGTAAATATGCATTACATTCCTCATATTTAGGTAATTAGACATTTTTACTAGAAATTACTGCCCACCATAATTTATGGAATTCTTTCTATAATTTAGGTAGGAGTAAAAAAGTAAATATATTGTACATAGATATTGTAACAACTCCATAAATTTAACACTCCCAACATTTTACTCTACTCTCATTTTCCTGGGCCCTCATGTGAAGGAGTCAAGCCCAGTCTCGCTCTGATACCATGTTGTTTTTCTTCATATGAGATATACTCGATATATTATTACAATGATGAGTGTTACATATATAGGGAACATATGGTGACCATCCATGAAAGGATGTGTCCCTTGAGTAATCAATAACTATTTATTATTATCATTTACTTATTATATATGATACTTAATAATCAATAATTATATTATTAATTATAATTCTAAGAGAATGTATTCCTCATGTTGTCCAATCCTCAACAATTGGAAGGTAAGAAACCTCAAGAAAAACCAGAACAATGAAGGGTTAAGAAGATTATTCCTGGCAAGGAAGAATATAACTCTTTCGATGAAAGATTTGCTCAGATGGAAACAAATATTGAAGCACTGCAACAAATGGTTTTAGGTCTTGTGACCACCATGTAGGAGTAGAGAACTAGTGGGAATGAGAAAAAAAAAGGAAAACTTGGGAGAACCATGGAAGAAATAGATTTGCAAGGATCCTCTCAAATAATAGACTTGACACATGTAATAGCTCTGAGAAGGAAAAAGGACACAAAAACTGAATAATTGGCCAATGCAATGTCAACAACAACAAAATAAAGTGATTTCTAGTGATGAATTCAAATCGTTGTTGCAGAAGAAATTTTACAACTCCTTCTTTGAAGAGAAATGAAAATTCAGTGGCATCATCTCAAGCAACACCAAGGGTAGTTGGTACAATATTACACTATCAAGTTTCAAAAACTAGCCACTCTGTTGAATATTTAGGAGGATGAAACCATCATAAATATTAAGTACATTGAGGGTCTTACCAGTTAAATCCAATTAGAACTAGCACTATTTGATGTCCACATCCTTGATGAGGTGTGTACAAAATCAAAGTAAATTGAAGCTAAACGCAACCGAGTTTTTGAAATTGTGGGAGTCTCCAGGAAACTATCTATAAAAATAGAGGAGTAGAAACAACATATGAAATGCTAGAAGGCCACCGGCACTGGACAAAGAAAAAATTTGGAGGCGAAAGATGGACGAATGTTAAAGAAGTGTGTCAATTGTAAAAAGTGTGGGCATATTGATGAACAATGTTGGTTGTTGCATCCAGAGCTGATTCCCAAGAATCACACTTGAAAACAAATTCTTATGATACTGACTGCTCCAATGGAGGAATAAGAAGTTGAAGCAACTGGGGAGGTAGATGAAAATTGACTCTTGTGGTGTAGACTAAAACTGCCCAAAATGAAGAGTGGGAAAAACTCTTCTACATCAAAGTGCAGGTCAAGAAGCACATGATTACAATGATATTTGACCTGGGTAACCAAAAGTAATTATTTGTGAAGCCTTGGTACAATGTTTTATCCAACAATTTTTGCACATGTGACCTGAAGGGTTGCATGATGTTTCTAGCTTGCTAGAGCCCCTGTGGCTGCTATTGTAATTCAAGATGTCAAAAAATGTGGGTTATTTCTTTGGCTAGTAAACCTCAGTTTATCCTCAAAAGGCGCAGCCTATCTCCAGAAATTTCATCTCAGCATCATCTACAACAACACCGAGGTAGATTATTAATCAGTTATTGGCAAGATTTGTAAACATAAATGGAAGATACTTCAACAAATCAGAGACCTCTATAGTGAAATAAATCAAAGTAGAAGACATAAAAAAGGTGGCATTTATGAGATCTGTTGAGTTGTTGGTTTTTATACATGACAAAGTATGTAATAGGCTGATCTTGTATATGTCTCCAAGGCTAGGACCATTTTGGCATGGGAGAAATCTTGTCCTAGTCAGAGAATGTGTTCAAGAGATGCACTTGATGTTGAATATCCCTGGACAGATCTTGTTCTTATGCACCAAGCATCTTGCCAAGGTATGAACCATCAAACGATTTTAAAACAAAGAGGAGACATCAATAAGAGGAGGTTGGCTTAACTTGGTACAAATCGGTTGACCTGGTCAAAGGGGAGTCCATCATAGAATCGACCAATAAGCTTGTTCCATCAGTTTTGAGGAAGACATTCAGTGTGTTTATGACACATATGTAAGAAGGCATCAAGTATTTTCCTAGAAGGGCATTTTTGAATGAAATAAAAGAAGTGGCTTGCTAACCCCTTTGACAAAATAAATATGTTTGTTGGAGAAATGCCCTAGAAGAGCTGGTTACATCATTTCTTTTTCACATTGTCTAAACAATCATTGTTAGGGGAACACCCAGCATACATGGGATCCTATATGTTTATTAAGTCATAATTTGAGAAGGGCGTTTTGGCCCAAGAGATACTTCAACAACCAACACATATCCTAGGATCAAAGAGTCATTAATCAAGGAAAGCATCCCACCTTTTGGACAATCCAGTTAATTTGTCTACATCATTTTTATTGTTTTTCTTCTTTAAATATGTAGCTAATTTGGAAGAGCCACCCCTTTGAAGGGTTTTGTTTCATGAAATGTTTTACCTTAGTGTTATAGCAAGTTTTTCCTCACCCTATGCAATCTTTCACAGAAGGCCTTTTTCCATTTCCCTATGCAGACTTATCATCCCTGCTTGTAAATCCTAGAGCTAAAAATACATATATTTCCACATGTACGCACCTTGCCTACTATACACCATGTGTATATGCAGGCTGCACCACTATAACCTGCGTACATAAGGAGGGCCTTTGTAGGTTGGACGTTCCACTTTGGAACCACTTTATTTCCTTCATTAGTGGATACGTCCTTCTCTTTACGGATTATTTCACTTGAACATTGTACATGTGGCTTGACCACTAGATTTCTAATTGTATTTTAAATTAGAAAATGGGAGAGAAGTGTGTTTTATTTCTCCATAGGCTAGATTTGTGGATCTCACATGAGATAATAATATTTTATTGTAAATGAAGGAGAGCATCACTCTATAAATAGAGATACCCTTTCTCATTTGTGCTCATGGTTGAATTGGAGGAGAAATCTCTTAGCATTTGAAGTGAAAATGTGTTGGATACTTTTACCTATTTCTTTGTGCTATGGATGGATAACTAGATCTCTCTCATGAGGATGTTATCTTGTGGCATGCGTGTTTTAATTATTAAGTGGTTCTATTCATTTCCTTGTGGATTTTATTTATGAATGATAGAAAGTGTGGTTGTCCTTCTCTAGTGGTGGTGGTGCACCTTCTTCTACTTTCCTTGATAGATCCCTTTTTAAAGCCTTTAGAGGAATTTCAATGGAGAATTTTCCCCTTGATCTTCTTGAATTTTTTTGAGAAAATAGGGTGATATATTAGAGTTCGTGGTTGAATACCCCCATTGACATTTTAGTTTCACTTGTAATTTCTAAAAGAGGAGCCTTGGTATCCCATTTGAGCATGTTTTTAGGGTTTGATAAAAAAAAAATTCAAGGCAACCATACTCAACCTATATTTTTATGTCAAAAATTAGATTCAATTTCAGATATAAGATGAGAAGCAAGAAGAAGAGAAAACCATTAGTGCTATTTTGAGTATGCGTTCCTTCTACTATAAAATCTTCTTCTTCTTGCGAGTCTTAATGTTTGAGTCTAAAAGCTACAATTTGATAACTTCCTAGGTCAACAAGGTCTTGTGTTACAAATTTCATGCTACATCCCCTCCAGTTCCTAGGGGAATATTTGTACCAGACCTATGCACTAGCATCTTTGATTAATGAAAAAAAGTTATTCTCTTAGAATTCAATTTGTTTTCCATAATTATTATTATTTTCTTTATATATTTGACAGTCCAAGGAAATATTTTTTGATTTCCTTTCACTTTGTGGCATGACTTAAGCATCTTCACCTTTTAGGATATACTGTGTTTATTTTATATTTTCTTTGAAAAAACTTATTGGTTATTTAGAAAGTGAAATGAGCTCTACTTAGCTAAGAAAAGAGAAAAATGGTATATGCACTAGGTTCCTATGTGTTTATCATAGGAGACCTATTAGCATTATACCAACATTCCTCTAATGCAATTATACTTTTGAGGTCAAGAATAATATAGCATTACATGTAGTCAATGGAGGATGAGAGAATATTTATTGCACTATCATTCTTTAAATCAAAGTTGAAGAACAAGCTTGATAAACAAGTTTGAAAAAAATCATTACATAGTTTTTGCTAATAATGCACATGTTATGGAGAGGTTCATGTAACTAAGAAAAAGGTAAGTTTATAGGTGTTTCTATCAAATGGAAAAAATAGATTTCTATATAATTCAAGATCATTTATTTCTTCATTACTTTTCTAGAACTCAAATTTGGGAGTCAGTATGTAGTTAGATCCAACAGTGACAGACATTGCATGTGTTGCCCTTAATGAGCTTAAAATGGGTGATAAGACTTTGATTTTGCACCATGCTACTACTAGGTATAGATATACATGATGGGACAATAACCCTTACTAAATCTACATCTCTTGTTGTTCATGCTTAATTATGACAGTCTAATTGAGACTATCATCATCTTCATCATGGAATGACTTAATTGTTTGACATTTCTTATCTCCTAAATTGTTTTGCACATAAGAACACCTTTATATGAATAATGACCATGGTATTAATATTTTTGTGCCTAGATGTTGTTGGCTCTAACATTTTTTTAAAAACCATAGTTTCTTGTTGTCAGTTGCTCATAAGTGCATTGTTTACATCATGTACATATGTTTAGCATTTTGGCAGTCTCTACTTGTTGTTTAACGATTTGACATGCTATGATTTGTTTTGTATATATGTATGTATGTATGTTCTTCTTGTTTGCATGTTATTTACATAACATATAGTTTCATATGTTCTAACAATGTATTTCTAATTTGGTCTTAGGTTGGGTAACCGAGTAGACATATCATGAATCATCTCTCTTAATTAAGTTATTTTTATTTAAATATCCTATAGAAGGGGAACATGGAATTGAAAATATTTTACACCAAGTGAAGCCCTACATGTCATTGGTGCGATATACAAAGTTCTAGTATCATTGGTGTGGTGTATACACATATCTAGTTGTCATTGGTGGGGTATACCAAGCCTTTTGACAGAACTTTGTCAATTTTGTCTCATACAAAGCCTTTTAATGGAAGTTTGGGACCCCCTCTGTGGAAATTCTAAGCACATGCCTTGAGGGGATTGGATTCATGTCGGCCACTGAACCCACCACCCCTTGACAAATCATAATTATTTTAGAAGTGAATAGATTAACCCTAGAAAACACAATAAAATTCCTGACAAACACAACCCTTTATGCTTGCAACATTGTTTGGAAGAGGGACAAACTATGTTTCTTTTCCAAACATGTAAAATGAGTATATTACAGTTTATGAATATATTTTCCTATTATTATATATGGTTTTATACTTTATCATTAAACTCACCCAGACTTCATAATGTTTTATATTTTAGTAAAATATTCACTAGGATTTTATAATTCAGTGAAAGATTCGCTAGGATTTTAAAATATTTTATAATTCAATGAAATATTTGCTAAGATTTTACAAGATTATATAATTGACTAAAAGATTCGCCAAAAAATATATATATACACGCATTTATTATTGATCAAATAACATTCAATTTTTCCTATGTATCATGGAGATTCGTCCATTTATTATACATATAAATTTAGTGGGGGTTCTTAAAATCACCACTGAATAAATCCCCAAGTATTAGTAAAGTCAAGCCACTAAAATCCTCATAGAGCAGCTTGGTAATTAGAAAATACAATTTGTGTATATTCCCCTGTGGAAAACATGGAAAGCCGCCAATCCTTGTAGCTTAAAGCGTGAATCATAATCTACTTAATGTCGGGTTGCAGTGATGAGACTCAACAACCGTTGATCCCCAAGCTAAGAGTCAATCTCATTCATCCAAAGATGGGATGGTTGCCCATCATATTTCCTCATAGATCAACGCAATAAAATATGGGGCATTGGATCCAGGAGTGGACCGATCTCCAACATAGATCTCGAAGGGGAGAAGTCAATCGAACACTGGAGTACCGAGAGAATTCTAAGTCCAAACCCTCTTTGGAGTCTTGATACGTCGATACCCAAGGACCAGGATTCCAGCCCCTGGTTCCATGTCTCGCTACATAAGTATGAGGAGAAGGAGAGTGGCGTCATGTTGACAAAGTGTGCCAGCATGGTAGCCACGGTGTCATGGGGTTGAAACCCATTCATATCTGGTTGCAGATGAGTAGAGTATTGGCCCTAACACGATTAAGCTTTCACTAAATATTGAAGGCCATTGCACGCTCCAAGTAATGATAGTGCTCTCTCTGAATATATGAGGGATCGGGGGCACTCTCAAGGCTGCCTCCTTCCGCAGGCTTCTGGAGTGTTCAAAGCCGGATGTAATATTCCTTCAAGAAACGCTCTCGATTGACCATTCTTCTAGAGATTTTGTTTTTAGACATCTTCCTACAAGAAACTCTCACAGCTGATCACTCTGCCAGAGATTTCCTTCATCGATTCCGACCCCTTTGGGTCACAGCCGCATTAAGCTCTATCGACAACTCTGGAGGCATGCTGGTGGCATGGGATCCATCTCTTTTCGACCTAAAGCCCTTCTTAACCTGTGGAGGTATTTTGTGTATTGGCAGCTGTTTTGCAACAAACCAAGACCCGACGCTCTTAAATGTTTACGGTCCTTGCCAAGACAGACCACATTTCTGGACTCATCTTGCTAGCAGTGGTATCCTCTCCCTTCCCAATCTTATCCTGGGAGGCGACCTCAACATCACTCTTTCTTCGGACGAACACTGGGGCACTGCTTCTTTGTCAGGATCTGGTAACAAATTTTATAGAGACCTATTCAAGGCTTTTAATCTCATTGATATCTTGCCTATTAATCTCGTCCCTACCTGGCAAAATGGGAGAAGGGGCTCGGAGGCCATAGCCACACGGCTGGACCGTTTCCTTATTTCCGAGACTTTCTTCACTTCCTCCGTCTTCCCTTCTTCCGGAGTCGCTCTTCCCTTCTTATCATACCATGCGCCCATCCTGCTCACTTTAAATATCACCGTCTGTCTCAAACCTTTCCCTTTTAAATACAATCAACACTGGGCCGATTCCCCAGCCTTTTCTGCCCTGGTACATACTGTCTGGAATGACCCGCGATTCCTGAGGGAACTAAATCGACAATCAAGACTTGTTTGGAAATTAACAATCCTAAAAGCGCACACTAAAATCTGGTCTAAACAAAAAAAGGCTGCGGAGGAGATCACTTTAAACAAGCTGGAGCTCGAGATCTCGCATCTCATCAAAAAATCAACTTCTGCGGCTCTGTCTTTGGAAGATGAGGCTTCCCTAAAAGCTATGGAGGAAAATATAAATTCTATTCTACTGGAAGACGAAAAATGTTGGCGGCTTAGAAGTCGGGCGACCTGGCTCAAATGGGGCGATTCTAACTCCAAGTTTTTCCATAAAGTGGCAAATCTCAACATAAACAAAAATCTTATCTGGTCGATCGAAAATGACATTGAGGGGACCATTCGCAGACAGGAGGCACTCAAACAGGAAGCGACCATTTACTTTGAACATCTCTTCAAATCCAACTGCGAGTCAAACTTGCCGGCGAAAGTTTCAACCGCCATCCTTTTCACAAGTTATGTTACTACATCTGAAGCCACTTCTCTTTATAATCCGATCACTTTGACAGAGATTAAGAATATTCTATCTCTCCTCAAAAAAGAGAAAAGTCTGGGCCCCGACAGCTGGACGACCGAATTTTTCTCTCATTTTTTGGATCTTGTTGGATCGGATCTTCTTCTTATGGTTGAGGATGCACGCATTAAAGGTAAAATATCCAGCAGCCTCAACTCCACTTTCCTGGTTTTAATCCCTAAAAAATACAACCCCTCTTCTTTCAACGATTTCAGACCGATTTCCCTTTGTAACTTGGTTTACAAGCTCATTTCAAAAGTCATCTCTACTCGATTAAAACCAGTTCTGGAAAGGAGTCTCTCCTTCGAACAACTTGGGTTTCTAAAGGGAAGAAGGATCCATGATGCCATCAGTGTGGCTCATGAGTGCTTACACAACATTTTTCAAAAAAAAACAAAAGGCGTTGGTCTTGAAAATTGATCTCAAAAAGACTTTTGACAGTATTGACTGGGATTTTCTTAGACTCATCCTCCTCTCGGTTGGTTTTAGGATACAGTTTACGGACTGGATAATGTCCTGCGTCACAAGTGCAAACCTCTCAGTTCTGATCAACGGGGAGGTGTCCATATTTTTCAAAAGCGAAAGGGGGCTCCGCCAGGGATGCCCTCTTTCCCCCTACCTCTTTATCCTAGTTTTGGAAGGGATGAGTCTTCTCCTTACTAAAAATGTTGCCGAGCATCGCATCACTTGTATTAAGATCACAAATCTCCACAAGATCATCCACCTTATGTTTGTGGACGATATCCTTTTATTTTCCAAAGCTGATGTAACGGAATGGACTTCTCTTTTGGATATCCTACAACTTTTCTACACTTCTTCGGGGTTGTCTATCAACCCCACAAAGACCACAGTCTATTTTGGGGGCCTATCAACGACCGAATTATCTTCTCTAAAAGGCTTCATCACTTACTCCTTTTTTTATTTATCTTTGGGCTTCAGGTATTTGGGATACCATCTCAAACTGGGAGCCTCCACGGCCACTGACTGGACTTGGCTGGTGTCCTCATTTGAACGGAAAATAGGTCTCTGGTGCAATAAATGGTTGTCCCTGGGGGGACGTCTCATCTTGTTCAAAACGGTACTGCAAAGTATGGCTATTTATTGGATGTTATTGGAAAGGATCCCTGCCAAAATCCTTACTATGCTCCGTAGACTTTCTTTCAATTTTTTGTGGAATGACCATGCAGGTAATCGGCGCTTCCACCTTTGCAATTGGCAGACTCTCTCTAGGCCAAAGAGGGAAGGAATATGGGGATTAAAGAATCTCTTCATCTTCAACAAGGCATTACTGGCATGTTCCTTCTGGAGAGCGATTTCCATTGATAATATTTTGCACCGGGTTATCAAGGATAAATATTTAGGTGCCAAACCTCTCTCCTTTTGGCTTCAAAGAACACATCTTTTTCAGAGTTGGGCATCTCCCTTCTGGAAGGGACTGGTGTCTTCCTCTCAGGTGATCCTGCACTGGCTTCGTTGGAGTCCCAATTCGGGTAAAGAAATAAATCTGGGCAGAGACAAACTCATCGGTCTTGATGACCTTTCGATACTTTCCTTGCAGCTCAGGTCTATTTTGATGTTTCACAAAAAAAAATCCCTTGCTCAGTTAAAGAAAGAGATCGGTGCTCTTCCCCTCCTTGATCTTTGGCTTCATAGCAGCGATTTGGCTCTCAGCGGACCCACAACTTTGGAATTGGATACTTTCACGGCTACCTTAAAATGCTCGGGCCTCTCCCTCTCAGATGCATGGGATACTCTTACCTGGGCAGGGGGCGATGGATCTGGAATTGTAGCAGGTAAAAATGTTTATGCAACTCTCCTTCCTGATAGGGAGACCGATGTCCAACCTTTATGGCTCCGTCGGATTTGGTCTTGGCAGCTTCCCTTAAAACTCAAATTATTCTTTTGGCTCTGTGCTAGTGATAAACTCCTCACCTGGGAGAACCTACAGAGAAAAGGCTGGCAAGGTCCTGGGATTTGTGTTCTTTGTAGAGGAGCCTCGGAGGACATCCATCACTTGTTTATACATTGTACTTTTTCCCAAAACATTTGGAAGCACATCATGAAACACTTCTCCCTTCCTTTCCTCTGGACTGGTGCCACCTTTTCTGAGTGTTTCTCCTCCTGGTCTTTTGCCTTTGCTGCGCCTCCTACTCTGGCAGTTCTCGTTAGCTGGCATATTTAGTTAGAGAGAAATAAGGCACTCTTCGAGGACGCTTCCCCTTCCCATCGAGCAGTCTTCCACAGAACACAAACCTCTTTCCATTGGCAACAGTCTACAGTCAAGACAGTCCTTTACAAAGCGGTTGATTCTTTCATGCCGAAAGGCTACTCTGTGGCATTTTTTGACGGAGTGGCCCAGTCTACAGGCTTATGCTGTGGTGCTGGAGGATTTTTCAAGTCGCACCTGGAGTGGAATACAAAGTGGTATCTTTGTTGTGGTACGGGTACAAATACAAAGGTCGAGTTGCTGGGCCTTTGGACTACTCTAATGCTTGCTTCCTTTTGGTCCCTAGATCACCTATAGGTCATAGGTGACTCAAAATTTATCATCGACTGGATCAATCGCAAATGTAACCTCCATTCCATCCATGTGGAAGGCTGGAAAAATAAAACACAACATCTGGCTCTCTCCTTCACTGACATCTCTTTCCGCCATCTCCCCATATCTTTCAATTCAGAGGCGGATGCTCTCTCTAAGAGAGCTCTCAGTCAAGTGGTGGGCAGACTTTCCATCTTTCACTGTGACAGAGGTCAGGAGAGCCCGACCACCTACATCAATCTCTTCGAATTTTAATCAGGCTCTCAACACCGGATTTCACACTGTGTGCCTCGGTTCCAGCTAGTACCTGTCTGCTGTTTTGGTGTTGGAGGCAGGTTCTTTTGGCTGCGGGGGAAATCTACTGCTTTGGCTGATTGATAGTACAATTGGTGTTCTCTGTGCTTCAGTCATCATGTGTGGCAGTGGGGACTGACATTGCTTTCATGTTTTCGTTTACCTTTCATCGATGGTAGGGCGAAAGGAGGCTGGATGATCTTGTTGTGGGTACACATTCTCTTCAATGGGCTTCCGACTGTTTCAAGAGAATCTTTTGAGTTTTTCATATTTCTTTGCATTTGCTACGTCGAATTTGGACTTGAAGCTTGTCCATCCTTTGCTTCCTGGCAGCATTTTTCTTTTTTGCTAGTCCCGATCTGAACTGATTCTCGTTCTAATCTGACCGTATGTCTGGTTACAGAGCTTTGTAAACGATTTTATACCCTTTATAAAATTGAGTTAATTTCTCTTGGGAAAAAAAAAGTTATCCTGCTCCGTAAATACTATGAAAGATAATAACTATTTGTATTAAATTTGGAATATTATGTTATAACGATTTTAGATCTGATTTTGAACAAATTTGTTTATCTTAAATGATTTGATTGTTCACTAAAAATTATATCTTTGCAGTTTTCTAATTATATCTCTGTTATTTTCTGTGTTGTTTTGAAAGAGATATTTTATTTCTATCATTATATATCTGCAGTTTTCAATGAGAATAATACTTCTCTTTGGTTTTTACCTTTTTTTTCCCAGAATAATTTTTGTAGTTTCTTTGGGTCTATGGGGAACTTCTCTTTTTGAAATTATTTTTGACTTCTTCAACAGGTTGAGCAAGTGGACATGTGAAATAAGGTGAGTCACTTTTTAATTTGATTCAATTTTAAGATATATGTATAATCTATTAAGTTAAAGAGATTTAAATATATCATTATTATCAATTAAAAAATATATTTTTTCCATTTTTAAAGTCAATCCAAAATAATAATTGTTACATTTTTTTTTATTCCTTTCAATATGAACACTCCACCACCTATTCCAAAAACCCAGCTTAATAGGGAAGGAAAAATCACCCTAGAGATCCTTTAAGATTATATAGAATCAATAGAAAAAGAAAGATAAGAGAGATGCCAAAATCCAAATAGAGTTAGAATCATTAGAAAAAATGAGTGAAGAAAGAGAAGTAAAAATCCAAATAGAGCTATAGGCAATGATTTATAAAAAAATTAAAGATATCATTCAAACTCAAATAGAGGATAGATTCTTAGGGTTCAAGATTGAATTATAGACAATGAAAGATAGGATTCAAGAAATGGAAAAACATAAGCAATCAACCTAAGAAGGAGGGGTTAAAGAAAGTCACAACTTGAGAGATAGGATTAAAGAGCTAGAAGAAAAAATAACCAACAATTTGACCCTCGGTAATATGGAAAACAAATTGGATATCAAACCCATAAAAGAGGAAATGAATAAGCTAATCGAACTGGACCATGAGCGTAACAAAAGAACCTTGAACCTCAGAATTTTTGGTATAAAATAACAACAAGAGGAGGATACGCTAGCAATAGTAAAAGAAGAATTAAATAATAAATCACAAACTGATACAACTTACCTCATAGAAGCAAGGAGACTAGGAAAAATAATTGATCCATGTCCAAGTAAGTTGTAATGACCATAAATATAACATACTTATTAAATCTCCAAGCTTAAAAGGGTCAGGAATATTTATAAATGAAGATCTCATTCCTGAAGACCAAGCTGAATTAAAGAGGGAAGTTCAAAAGGTAAAAGAAGACATGAAAGAAGGAAAATGGTAAATAATTAGAAATCAAAAAGCTATTGTTAGGGATAAAGACCAGAAGGATAATAATAAATAAGAATTTGGGACACTCGGGATCCTTTTTTGGAACTTTCGTGGCTTTCCATGGCGCAAAGGTCCTATGATAAGTTGGATCCCGAGTGATATTGATATTATCTATCTAGTTGAAACTCGGGAGCATGAGGAGTCTAAGGTCCCTAACATAGAAGGATTTGTCTTGTGGTTGGCATAGAACAAAAAATCCCACCGTAGAGGGATAGGAGGCATAGCATGTTATATTAGAAAGAGCATTTCTCCTCACATTCAACATAATAAGATTGACCCTTTCAATCAGTACATTTGGATATAAATTTCAGACACGAATGCTAAGAAGATGCATATAACAATTTTATATTTTGCACCTATTAATTCTACTTTTTATAACAAAAACAATCTATATAACAATTGTCCCTATAATAATTTAGAACAAGATATTTATAGTTTGAAAAATGAAGGTAATATCCTCCTGCTAGGAGACTTTAATGCTAGTACTGCAAATAAACAAGCTACTCTTTAAGTATTGATTCCAACCATAATCCTTTATGGCTAGATGAGGACCTTTTTTTATCTAATAGCTACAAAAGAAGCTTTGAAGACCTAATTGAGAATTTGTTTGGTACTTAGTTGGTCAAGCTCTTCAGCTCTCAAGACCTAATAATTTGCAATGGAGTAATGAAGTGGCCAAACTACAACCAAATGACTAGTATTCATGGGCTAGGTAGTAGTGTTGTAGATTATGTGATATATGATATCCCTGTTTCCAACCAAATAGAAACTTTTGACCTTTTAAATGGCCATGATCCTGACTCTAATCATAAACCTTTAACCCTAACTCTAAAAATATTCATGCATAGGAGTGTCATTGAAGAGAATTCTGATAATCAAAGGAATTTGTGCTTTGACAAAAGTAAAGTTGACATTTTCTTAAAGGATTTAAATAGTAAATTAAATCTCCTAACTTAGAAGAACAACATTGAAGAACCCTATCATAATTTTACAACTACCCTTTCCACTTCTATTAACAAGTTCTCTTTTGGGGTGTCCTATAAAAAGAATAATAGAACGACCAGCCCTTTGTATGATAAAGAATGTAAAATTGCTAGGAAAGCCATTAGGGATGCTTCTAATGAGTCCTTAAAACTCGATAAGATCAATATGTACAAATATCTAATGATCCATGTGGATATCGGTGGCCACCCACCTCTTCCAACTGGATCAAAACAGTTTTCTGACAATTTTGGCAAATTACTATTTTTAGTAGTTTTAACTTCCGGGGCCATTTTGAGGGCCTAAATGTAGGTTTTTCGAGATCAAGCTTATAAATTATATCTAAAGGAATGATTGAAACCCCAAAATTAATCTCCTTGACGATACCTTTCCAACGGGCTATCATACGCCTAAAACGGAGATCGTATGCAAAAGTTACGACCCCGGGAAGTTTATGTACTAACTTACACAAACTGGGCCCACATGACTTTTGGCGCTTCATCTGCTAGGGTTAGGTTTTTGGATGTCTAGGGTTTTTGGCATTCCTGTTTATTATAAAAATTCCTTCAAAGCCTCATTGTAATCATCTTCTTGTGAATGAGCACATCCGTCACATCTCTTCTCAGAGATAAGCCACCACCATTCCAACAAGCTTGTTTCCACTGCATTTTACAGTTTCAGCTTATTTCCTTATTGAATAGAAAACCAGTTTTACTATATCTCTATTATTTTTTGTTAAGCACCTGTTAATAATCTATAGTCATTTAGTTCTGCTCATAAAATCTAGATTAGTGGTATTAGAGCGGTCTGCTCCTTGTCGTCTTAATGCATGTTCCCAATGAGGTGGGAGTACAAAGAGTTGGGTCTCGAGCTTGTTTCTCTTGAGGACAAAAGCTCTCGCACACCCAAGCGACCTCTCATGGCAGGAGAAACGAAAGATGATAGAACATGAGATCCTTTCAAACTGTTGATTGAGGAATCCCTCACACAACAAAGGAACGAGATGATGGATAGATTCACGCAAATCCTTCGACGACTCCCAACATGCGACTCATATTCTTCGAGCGGAGGCGACACCCCCTTCAAGGTACAAATAAACTTCAATATTCCTATATTTGAAGGTTAGATAGACACAAATGTTGTAGAAAAGTGGTTGAATCTACTAGAAGGGGCCTAATGGTTAAGAACATGTGTTTCCTCTTAAGAGGTCACAGGTTCAAATCCAGAGGGGGGTAGGGTATGTATACCTTCGTAGACTTTACCAGTTAAATCGCTGGGCGGAGGGGGGCTCCCTTGTCCCACAAACAAGGGGGTCTCATACACCAATTTGTTGTGCTAGCTTGGTCGTGACCTTAAAAATAGATTATTATTATTATTATCTGTCCATAACTTTTTGAATAGAGAAAAGATTACTTTTGCGCTCCTCAAAGTCGTTCCCCATGTCAAACATTGGTGGGAAACTTTCTGTCAGCAAAAGGAAACAGAGGAACCCTCATTATTTATAGTCACGGCCAGCTAGGATTCCCTCAGGGATGCTATTAAGGAAAAATACTACCCTGTCAGAAGTTATGACGACTTGTATACCAAATGGACCACACTGGGGAAAGAAAGAGACCAAGCAGTGCCAGATTTCACGAATATATTTCATACCTTGTGCACCAAGTTGGGTATCAAATATTCAGAGCGACATCTGGTGCTCAATTATCATGACGCTCTGCATAGATACATCCAGACTGAAATGGAATTTTTGTACATCTCATCCTTGGGCACGACCTACCGATATGTCGTCAAAATCAAGCAGAAGCTCAAACAAAAGACACAACAATTTGGGCCTGGGAACCCCACACAACAAAAGTCAGGAAAGGGCAGCCCCAACCCACAGAACAAAGGACAAAGAAAATATGGACATTATCAGGACAACCAGTCCAAGCCGCAACGAAAGAAGGACACCCGAAAGACAAAGAAAGATACCAGGAAGTGGTGTGACTTCCATAAGAGCCCTTGGCATAACATTGTTGATTGTCGCTCAAAGCAGTCGCTGGTGGTCGAAGTGAAATCCTCTTACTCAGATGTAGGTTTAGACTCTAAGACAGAACCAAAAAGGGGAAGATGGATCATTGACACGAAACCCAGTGCCATCGTTGCTACCACCAAACTCCAGCCTCGTGAACCAGATGATCCAGAAGAAGGAGAACACCTCTTCCATTCACAAATGTGGGTAAAAAGAACCCCACTGCACTTCATCATGGATAGCGGTAGCCAGAAGAACCTCATCTCAGCAAAGGTCGTCAAGCGGCTGGACCTGATGACAACACCGCACCCACAACCCTACACCATTGGATGGCTCCACCAAGGAAGCGATCTCCACGTTAGCCAACAGTGTCGACTATTGTATGGCATCAAGCCCTTCAAAGACGAGGTATTGTGTGATGTTTCTCCTCTCGAAGTTTGTGATATTATTTTGGGCCAACCTTATTTATGGAAACGTCATGTTGTATATGAGTCTAGGCCTCGTAGTGTTATTATTACTTTGAACATGAAATTGTACAGGATATCCGAGGCAGTCCCACCTAGTGTTATTTCCTTGATCTCTGCTAAGCAATGCAGGAAGGTCATCTCTCAGATAGGGAAGTTTTTCTTCTTTGTGATCTGCTCTCAGAATAAGCGAAATATCACAACCACATCCAGGGTCTCTACGGCCGACCTCTCCACATAGCAGAAGCAAGTAGATAAGGTCGTGGAATAATACTCAGATATCTTCTCCTCACCTACCTGAGTACCTCTGCACTGCTAAGTCAAGCACCCCATCGATCTGACCCTCGGTGCACCGCTGCCCAATGGGCCAATCTATCGACACTCTCTGTTATAGAATGAGGAGATCAAGTGACAAATCCAAGAAATACTCCACAAGGGACACATTCGTCCCAACTCATCACCTTATAGGATCTCAATCGTGTTGGTACAGAAGAAAGATGGAACCTGACGACTCTGCATTGATTACCGGGCTCTAAATAAAATCACAGTCAGAAACCGGTACCTGATTCCCCGAATTGACCACCTCCTTGATCAACTCATGGGGGCCAAATAATTCAGTAATATTAATCTGAAGTCTGGCTACCACCAAGTCCCGATAGAACAACCACATGTATGGAAAACTGCCTTCAAGTCAAAGGAAGGCCTTTTGAATGGTTGGTCATGCCCTTTGGTTTGAAAAATTCTCCATCCACTTTCATGAGGATGATGGACGATATCCTACGACCATTCACCTATACTTTTGTAGTGGTGTATATGGATGAAATTATCATTTACAACAAGACTTGGGTTGAACACTTGCATCATATTCAGCAAGTTTTGTACACCCTGTGACAACACAAGCTATATGCCAACTTGGAAAAATGCTCCTTCGGCATGGACAGGGTCCATTACCTGGGCTACATAATTGATCAGCATGGCGTACATTTGGATGCAACCAAGATCCAAGTCATCCATGACTAGTTAGCCCCAACCACACTCATTGGGCTTCGGAGCTTCTTGGGCCTTGCCAATTTCTACCGCAGGTTCTTGTTGGGATTCTCCCATATTGCATGGGCCCTTAGCCAAATAACCAGGGGTGGTGGTAAGGATAAATTTGTGTGGGTCTGGTCCCAACAACAAGCGTTCAATGATTTGAAGTAGCACTTGTGCTTAGCCCCAGTACTTTCACTACCAGACTTGCAGTATCCCTTTGAGATCGAGACAGATGCTTCAAACTATGCGGTGGGAATCGTTCTCACTTAGCACGTCCACCCCTATGAGATGTTTTCCGTAAGTACCCTACTTACAACAAATAAATGTACTCCATTGTGAAATCTTGTCGCTATTGGAGACATTACATTCTTGGGAAGGAGACAATCATCCACACTAATCATAAGCCACAGTCGTTCATGCAGACACAAGGAAAACTGCAGAATGATCGCCATCAAAAGTGGTCCACATACTTGCAACAATTACACCTCAACATCAAGTATAAAACAAGAATCACTAATCGCATCGCTGATTTCCTCAGCAGACCACCAATCGCGGCACTCACCACGGTGCTAGACTCCTACGACCATGAGACCTCTAGATGGCCCCAACTCTATGAGACAGACCCGGACTTCGCAACCACCTACCAAATGTTGCGTGCAAATGCAGTTGTCGATAATTTCCATCTTCAGGATGGCTTGTTGTGTCATTTGGGCCATATCTGTGTTCCATCAAGCGAGCAAACAAAGATTGGGAATCCCACTACAGTGGGGTGGCAGGACACTTTGGCGTCGAAAAGACAGTGGCGATGCTACATAAGCATTTCTACTGGATGAAACTTTGACAAGAGGTCAGGAAGTATATCAGGTCCTGCACTGCCTGCATTATTGCCAAACCGACCACTAAGAAACAGGGCATGTACACCCCTCTTCCTACTCCTGACAGGCCTTGGGAATCCATCTCAATGGACTACATGTCAGGCCTCTCATCCACCAAGCGGGAAAATGACTGTGATTTTGTGGTTGTTGATCGCTTTTCTAAGATGGCGATTATGGTTGCCTGCAAGAAGAACATCACAACAGAGGCCATTGCCAAGCTCTTCTTTAAATGAGTCTGGGTACATTTTGGAATCCCACAAACCATTGTCTCATATCGGGACAGTCGATTTCTCATCACATTCTGGTCGAGTCTATGGTCACTACTAGACACCAAGCTCACCAAATCCATGGCCTTCCACCCCCAGACAGATGGCCAAACCGAGGTCATCAATCGAATGATTGTGCATATCCTTTGCATGTATAATTCAAAGAACCCTCGCACATGGGATGAGAGCCTTCCCTATGTCCATCATAGCTACAATCGAGCCCTGCATAGCTCAACTAGCCACAACCCCTTTCAGGTGGGGTTGGGATTCCAAACATTGGGTCCCATAGATGTTGCACTTCCCCTTGCGGTCACCTTGACCGACTCATATCCTGCTCCAAGTGAGGTTGACAAAGCCACCTGGTTCATTGAGTGGATCCATCACATCTGCCAACAAGTTTAGGATATCCTACAGAATTCCAATGACAAGTACAAGCAGCGCCATGATTAACATCGAGTGCCACATAAGTTTTAGGTGGGTGAAAATTTTTGGTTGCACTTGCAAAAAGAACACCTTACAGGACCCCATCATAATCTTCGCCCACTCCGTTATGGGTCGTACACCATCACTAAGGCCGTGGGGGATAATTATTTTGAGCTCAATATTCCTCCTTTCCTTGGCTTGCACCCAATGTTCAATGTGGATCTCCTTCGCCCTTATTTCCCACCATTATTAGACACCTCAGATGTAGAAGAGTACCTGACACCAACAGATATCAACCCCGACTTCTTACAACAAGCATCCAGTAATTAGATTCTGGACACACAAATCAAGGGCACTCGACAACAAAGGACCGAGCTTTATCGAGTCGTCAAAGCAGGGCAGCTTCTACACCAAGGCAAGTGGCTCACCCGGGGAGAAACTCAACAGAGATTTCCTCATATAATGGGGGAACTCAACACAATGGATACCATTGCTTCCTAAGTAGGGAGGATTGATCCAGGTGGATATTGGTGGCCACCCACCTCTTCCAACTGGCTCAAAACAGTTTTCTGACAATTTTGGCAATTTACTATTTTTAGTAGTTTTAACTTTCGGGGCCATTTTGAGGGCCTACATGAAGGTTTTTTAGGATCAAGATTCTCAATGATAACCTAAGGCATTATTGAGACCCAAAAATGAATCTCCTTGACGATACCTTTCCAACATCTATCATACACCTAAAACAGATATTGTATGCAAACGTTACAACCCCAAGAAGTTGATGTACTAACTTACCCAAATGGGGCCCACATGAATTTTGGTGCTTCATCCCCTAGGGTTAGGTTTTTGGATGTCTAGGGTTTTTGGCATTCCTGTTTATTGTAAAAATGCCTTCAAAGCCTCATTGTAATCATCTTCTTGTGAATGAGCACAACCGTCACATCTCTTCTCAGAGATAATCCGCCACCATTCCAGCAAGCTTGTTTCCGCTGCATTTTACAGTTTCATCTTATTTCCTTATTGAATAGAAAACCAGTTTTATTGTATCTTTGTTATTTTGTGCTAATCACTTGTTAATAATCTGTAGTCATTCTGTTCTTCTCATAAAATCTGGATCAGTGGTATCAGAGTGGTCTGCTCCTTGTCCTCTTAATAAATGTCCCCAATGAGGTCGGAGTACAAAGAGTTGGATCTCGATCTTGTTTCTCTTGAGGATAAAATCTCTCGCACACCTCTCATGGCAGGAGAAAATAAATATGACGGGACAGGAGATCCTTTCAAACTGTTGATTGAAGAAGCCCTCACACAACGAAGGAACGAGATGATGGATAGTTTCGTGCAAATCCTTCGACGGCTCCCAACAGGCGATGCATCTTCTTCAAGCGGAGGCGCCACCCCCTTCAAGTTACAACTAAACTTTGATATTCCTATATTTGAAAGTTAAATAAACGCAGATGTTGTAGACAAGTGGTTGAATCTACTAGAAGGGTATTTTTTTGTCCATAACTTTTTCGAATAGAGAAAATATTACTTTTGCACTTCTCAAAGTCGTTCCCCATGTCAAAGATTGGTGGGAAACTTTCAGTGAGCAAAAGGAAACAGAGGAACCCTCATTATTTATAGTCATGGAAACCTAGGATTCCTTCAGGGATGCTATTAAGAAACAATACTACCCTGTTGAAAGTTATGATGACTTGTATACCAAATGGACCACACTGTTGTAAGAAAGAGACCAAGCAGTGCCAGATTTCACGAATATCTTTCATACCTTGCGCACCAAGCTGGGTATCAAATATTTGGAGTGACATTTGGTGCTCAAGTATCTCGGTGCTCTGCATAGATACATCCAGACCGAAATGGAATTTTCGGACATCCCATCCTTGGGCGTAGCCTACCAATATGCCATCAAAATCAAGCAGAAGCTCAAACAAAAGACACGACAATTTGGGCCTGGGAACCCATCACAAGAAAAGTCAAGAAAGGGCGGCCCCAATCCATAGAAAAAAGGACAAAGAAAAGATGGACATTATCAGGACAACCAATCCAATCCGCAAGAAAAGAAGGACACTCGAAAGATAAAGAAAGATATCAGGAAATGGTGCGACTTCCATAAGAGCCCTTAGCATAAAATTATTGACTGTTTCTCAAAGCAGTCACTGGTGGCCAAAGTGAAAGCCTCTGACTCAGATCCGGGTTCAGACTCTGAGCTAGAACCATAAAGGGGAAGACAGATCATTGGTGTGGAACCCATTTCCACCGTTTCTACCACCAAGCTCCACCCTGGCGAACCAGATGAGCCAAAAGAAGGAGAACGCCTCTTCCATTCATAGATGTGGGTAAAATCCACC
>SNQJ01S0019851.1:20752-32751 GCA_010110895.2 Picea sitchensis
TTTATGGGGAGGGTAGAAGACTATAACAAAGACTTATTATAACCTATAGAGGGCGTTTAGGGTTCTGGCTATTAACCTACCGAAAGAAGCTTTGGCATCGCCCTTTAGGTGTTCATCAGCCACGGTTTTGAGTGGCTGTACTATTAACTAACTACTCTTAATATCGAACTACAGGTAAAAGAATCTTTTGGACATTCAAGTGTAACTCTAAGAGTCCTAATTTTAATCGCCTACTCTTAATAACTAACAACAGGTAACAGAATCCTCTGGACATTCAACTGTGTAACTCTAATAGTCCTAGTTTTAATTCCCTACTCTTAATAACTAACAACTGGTAAAAGAAGAATCCTTTGGACATTCAACTGTGTAACTCTAAGAGTCCTAATTTTAATCCCTGCGTTCACATTGAAGCTTGCAAAACTGGTGGCTATGGATCTAATTTTTAAAAACCTTTCAATGGAAGCTCCTCAGTTCCATCGTTATGTTATTTTTGAAAATTTGCATCAACATCATCACTGTGTAAAGTAAAAATAAATAAAAAAATACAATCAACCTTCACAATATTTGTATCAACATCATCACTATGTGTAAAGTAGAAGAATCATCTTACCCGTCATTAGCATGCGCAAAGGGAAAGCGTCCAACGAACCTTGACTTTGTATAACCTATAAAATGTCTCATAAGTGATCTATCAGCGTCGACATTACGTTTGCTATTCGTTTCACTTTTAAAAGGCAACAACTTATCCTGTACGTTTGCTTCTATGAGTCAATAAGTCCAGCATCCAAGGGCATGTGGCCTCTCCTAACAAATAACTTTCCCTTGGGTTTTCAAGATAAATTTGAAAGAAGATGACTGCGTTTTGTCAATTGGATTTGATTTATTCACAAATTGCATACTGAATCTTTCAAGTTCCTGCGTTTTCATAGTTAATTAGTTCACTCTAGATGAACCCTGATATTATAACAAACAGAACAGAAAGCCTTGTGATTATCAATTTGAACCCTGATATTATAACAAACAGAACAGAACGGCTTGTTATTATCAATTTGGCTTAAAGGAATAACGTCATCAGACTTTTGCACAGCAAAAAATAACCAGATGAGAGAAAAGCTGACCAAATCATGGCTGCTTCTGATAACATAAAATCTATCATACAATATACATACATCTTTAGAAATCTCTCTGTGTACATCAAACAGCATCTGGACATTCAAAATCGTTTACAGATCATACGAGGTTTCTTCTGTTAAAATACGCACTACTCGCACAGAAAAAAGAGAGTTGGCAAAGGCCATGCTCTTAATAACTATTCATTGATTCTGCTGCAGAAACACGAAGATAAATGAAGCCTAGCAGCACTTTTATGAATCTCATTCACTTCGTTGAAAACCCAAACAAATATTACAGCTTGTCGGAAAAATGACTGCCCTGCAAATAACATTGGAGTAGGTTAATTTGGAGTAAACAAACCCTTTGTTTAGGTAAACAAATGGGTTTGAGTTTGAATTTGGCCAAATTTTCAGAAGTAGTCTGAGTTTCTCATGGATCAAAGTTCTATGTATTTCAGAACTTTACCCTAAAAATTTTATCTCATTTTAAACTAAGTCAAATGCTCAAAATATCGATCAGAGTTCTAAATTAACCTAAAATTTAAAATAAAGCCTCATTAAGACATGACTGAAAGGTAACTCGGGAGCAATATTTGCTACCGAGTTAGGCCACTTCAATAACATTTATCATTCGCCTGGAACCGTGTCTCCAGGATTATCATGAGATATGGGCTTACCTATGAAAGTGGGCTTCTCGTCTCCAGGCATAATCACCATCACATTTTCTTCTGTATCTACGAGGTATTCTATGTCGTGATTTTCCCCTCCACCTTCAGCTGAAGCTGCCGTGTTAGTTAATTCTTCTGAATCAGCACATAACTTCCAGTAAGAGCAAACGAGTATCAGAAAAGCAACAGCAATGAGGAATACCATGCCAGCCATTCCCGCAAACAGGTACGGAACAGGTGACTTCCATGAGGCTGAAAATGTGACATTATTGGACCTGGTATCGTCTCTCATTGAATATTGATTCGATAAATCAATCACATAACAAAAAAAATCTCTTCTATCCACTGATATAACAGCTCTGGGATTTGTTTCGCTTTTACCCTTCACTTGCTGTGCTTGTCCTCCAGCTGGGGCCATAAATCGTTCGTCCTTCAAAAGAAAGAATATATAAAAATATTGAACGTTGGCAATGAGTGTGTCTGCAATTATTTTGACAACAATTTTACCACTTTTTCTCCATGGAAATCATGGAGCCAATCTAGTCTAGGGTTTGCGAAAATAGTTGGGATTAAAATATATCAGTCCGTATTGCAATGGAAAATTCAGTACTGTGTGGAAAATCTTAAAATAATTAAACTACCATTATACGAGAACAGAGCAGCGAAAAAGACTGCGGAGATCAGTTATAAAGTGATCGATTTTGAACCACCCAAATATGTGCAGATATCCCATATACGACTGCAAATGTAAAATAAACAAAGCCGGTAGATAGGCGTGCCTATCGTTGTGACATTGTTATGTCTTTTCTGTGCAAATGGAATTATTTCATTTTTTTTAAATATCATAATTTTCAACCCAAAGGTAGCTAAAAAATGGTGATAATTTTCGACCCAAAGGTAGCGAAAAAATGGAAATAAATTCATTTTTTCTTGTAAGTTTGATAATTTCCCCATTGAAAAGGTAGGCAAAAGGCTCACGCCATGATCGAGTCATGTTCACTTACCTCTTCCTCTTTATTTTTGGTGAAAACAATTTGACACTTACAAAAATACTATTGTAAGTACAATAATCTTACACAAAACATTGTTTGCAAGTTACAATTGAACTTCAAATTCTCTAAGATGTGTTGAGTTAAAAAATTCTCCTTGTATTATTAGTATGATTTGTTCATCGCTGATGTGATCGAAAACTTGAATGCTTGAATATGAATGGCACTTGCTTGATTGATTGTACTTTATTATGTGCTTGATTGTCATTAATTTATGCTTGAATCTTTGTACTATGCAAATGTGTTTTGAGCATCAAAACTGGACACAAAACACCAAAATCATCCATGGCCTTGACCCTCGTATATTCGCTTGAAAAAGAAAAATTGATCTTTGCACTTGGCTCTAATCGTCTCTTAAAAATCAGGTACAATATCACAATTTGACATCTCTGCTCCCTTTATTTCTTCATAAACAATGGAAGAAATAAAAAATTACAATTTTTCTTTATGTAAAGATTTCAAAACTTGATATCATTCTAAACTCTGGACATCAAAAAATGAATTTTAGTTTTGTCCCCCCTTGAATAAAACTTCAAATTACAAATTTAAACAAATGTCTCTATCACTCCAAAATAATCATAAAGTCACTTTACAAATTTCAAAATGTAAAAGCTTTATGTTTCCAAAAAAATTTCAAAATCATTCCTTTTTAAAGCCAATTTATATTTAAATGTGTTTTATTTTATTTTTCCCAACCATTTTCATCCATTTTAAATGTGTTTTATTTGATTTTTCCCTACCATTACCATTTTCATCCATGTTATTTAGAGAGGTTATTTGGATCCTTAGAATATTCTTATTACTTTTTCATTTTCATATTTTCTTTTTTCCCTTTTACATTTATTTTTTCCATTTTCATCTATGTTATTTCTAGAGGTTCTTTGGATCCTTGCATCCATATTATTTAGAAAGGTTATTTGAATCCTTGCATTAATTCTTATTATTTTTTCATTTCCATATTTTTATTTTCTTTTTCATCTATGTTATTTAGAGAAGTTATTTGGATCTTTACATTCATTATAATATTCTTATTACTTTTTCATTTCCATATTTTTTTTTTCACTCTCCAAGGAATGGTTAGTTTAAATAACTTAATCAATTCTTATTTAGTATTTCTAAGTATTGTGCTTGTATATATATATTTTATTAATAGATTTTAAACTTGAAAAACAACATTTACATCTTTAAATCATTGTATAGATTACTACATTCTTATTTTTAGGTATTGTTCTTATATATCTGTGTTATTAATGAACTTAGGCATGAAAAGCATTATTTGTATTTTTAAATTGTATATATATTTTATTAATCGATTTAAGCTTGAAAGCAACATTTGCATCCTTAAATCATTGTATAGATTACTACTTTCTTATTTTTAAGTATTGTGTTTATATATGTGTTATTAATAGACTTAGGTGTGAAAAGAATCATCTGTATTTTTAAATCATTGTATAAATTACTACATCCTATTTTTTGGGTAGGAGATATTTCAAATCAAATAAATTATTATTTTTAATTGATAATATATTTTTATACATTGTTTTCTTCTCTTTTTAAGTGGTAGTGCAAATGAATCCTTCTGTTTTCTTCATATTTGATACGATAAAAAGTAAATTGAGCATTCTTACTTACTATTTTTAAGTATTGTGCTTGTATATATACTTTATTAATGGATTTAGGATTGAAAAGCATCTTTAAATCATTGTATAGATTACTATTTTATTAATTTTAGGTATTCTGCTGGTATATATGTTTTATTTCTCTTTTCAAGTGGTAGTGCAAATGAATCCTTCTGTTTTCTTCATATTTGATATGATAAAAAGTAAATTGAGCATTCTCACTTACTATTTTTAAGTATTGTGCTTGTATATATACTTTATTAATGGATTTAGGATTGAAAAGCATCTTTAAATCATTGTATAGATTACTATTTTTTTATTTTTAGGTATTCTGCTGGTATATATGTTTTATTAATGGACATAGGCTTCAAAAACACCATTTGCATCTTTAAATCATTGTAGAGAATACTACATCTTATTATTATTATTATTTTTGGAGATAATTCAAATCAAATAAATTATTTTTTTAAATTGATAATGTATTTTTATACATTGTTTTCTTCTCTTTCTAAGTGGTAGTGCAAATTAATTATTTTGTTTTCTTCATATTTGATATGATAAAAAGTAAATTTAGCAAGGTCTTAGATAAACTTTCATGTAGTTATTATTGGATCACCCTCCATCATAAGTGTCATTGTGTATCTTTCCCACCAAATTTGACTATAATCATTTAGCTTTATTGAGGAAAATAACATATTTTTCTCTTCATTTACTGTATGGATGTTGAGATGTAATTTCATTTGTTGCTACTAACAATTCAACTTAAGAGGATCAACCTCACCTTCTTAGGGATTGATATGTAATTTAGCTTACACTTTGAATATAGACTACGAAGATGTCTTGTTGGATATTTCCCTTGTGTTCTCTTTCTCTCTTTCTCAAACTCTTTAGTATTTTTAGGTTTTTCATGATATCTAATATCCCCATTAGAGCTTCAATGCTCCTAAAAAGGTGTGAAATTGATCCCTAGAGATAAAATTAATACATCCATACTTTCGGCAATGTTCGCAACTTATGCATATATTTTTCAAAATCATGTCTCTAATTAGTCTTCTAGTATATATCCATGATGATATGAAATGTCTATAGATTAAGACCACTCTATCACCTTCCCTTTGGTGAACTCTTGATCTTTATGGTGCATTTATTTTTTTTCCTTAGAATTATCATTTGCAAAGTGAGCATTGTCATGATCCTTTGCACACAGAATATTCACAAACTAGATATATAAGAAAACCCTTATAATTCATTAATCAAAAACCTTGAGTCTTTCTAATATTGTACAATGATCCTTTAATGAAAGGATCAACTACTGTTCACTTGCCTCTCTCAGGGGGAAAGCTTCCAATGAAGTAATCTCTCTTACAATAATATTACAATATATGACTCATGAGGAGGTCTCCATCCTTATTGATAGCTAGGTAGAAAATATAACCACAACTATATTCTAACTACGTAGTGGGCCTTCGTTAATGAATCCATATTACATGTACTCAATATTAATTTCCTAATGGGACTTATTTAATAATAAATGACATTGTGGATTTAGTCCACATTACATTAAATGGTCACCATACCTATTCTTTTATTAACTTTAATTGTTCCATAGACCCCTAGCGCACACCTAGGAAGGATCCCACCATCCATTCACCTTTTGAGAACCATTGTCCTCAACATTTTTACCGATGATGTACAACAATAAACTAGGTTGTGGTGTACTAATGTTGATGGAATATAAAAATTTTCCAACAAACAAAGGTTCCATGTAAAAGTGTTGGCCTAATTCACATTGAAGTAGTCCAAGAGTCTCATTTATAAGCTAAGATATCAAGGACAATTGTAGGCCTTAATAACGAAGTAGTCCAAGAAGATTGTTCATAAGTTAGGGTACCATATATTAGTGATCATGCTGACTCCTAACTAGAGACACATAAATGGTTGAGTATGGTGCTCAAAATGATCAACACTAGCATGTTGATCCAAATAGTTAGAACCTTCCATAGAAACAATATCCTTTGTATAATCATAAAAGGATGGCCTTGGAAGGAAGGTACAATTGTAAAAATAATCATGCTAAAAAATAGTAGTCATAACATGCTCTAACATCCCTTGGTGACATTCAATATAGTAGTCAAGCAATATTGCCTAACATCCCTTTATGACATTCAATATATATATATATATATATATATATATATATATATATATATATATATATATACATAAAAGGAAGTTAAAAGTAGTTGTGTTCCCATATGAAAGATGTTCATATTCCATTCCTTGCAAGGATCCTATAAATCATGTTATGCTACCTTTCTCTTTTATCTTCCACTTAAACATTTTTCCAAATTTCTAACCTTTTGATTCCTTCGCATGCTTTCTGTTTATTTATTACTTGATGCTCCATATAGAATACCTCTATGTGAACGAATTCAAGGTTTGGAAAATATTCTAATGTGATTAATCATTTTTTGATATTCTTTTCTTGTTCTGTAATAAATTCAATAGAATATATAGGATACAATTTTTCAAAGTAAGTTGCATATAATTCTAGATATTCCTCAATGATGAGAGCGAAGATTCTGAAGTTAAATGCAATATTTTTTTGTAAATATGATACCTCGGGTTTTACAACAAAAGTAAGAGAATCTTACATTTAACAAATCTTTTCTACTCTTGATGACACTAGTAGTGTAACATCCATGTTTTTAATGCATGTTTTAGTGATGTATAATGTAAATATGATATATGTTTGTGGGCCAAGTGATGTAATATGTAAACATTGTATATCAAAAATAATAAAATAAAATGTGATGTTGGTTATAGATGGACATAGTCATAGTCATGAGAGGTAAGTTACCACAAGAGAGAGGAGATCTAAGGGGGAATTATTTATGTCTATTAATCCCATGTCACTTCCTTTTATTATTATTTTTGGTATGAGGCTTATATTTTCTTTTGATTGTATCAAATACCCAATAATTGAATACATGTAATAGGGTTGTGTGAAAAGTCTTTTCACAAAGTTATTGAGAGCACGAGGCTGAGTACAATCAACATCAGGGAATGTGAGAGTCAACATGCTTGGGTAAAAAGGGAAATTTGTATGGGTGTTGTAGAGAGTTTTTACGTACATATTTTGGGACAACAAGAGGGTCTCGAGTGCTAGAATTGTACAATAGCTATAGTGGGTTTTGTGGGAGCTTGAGGGATCTATAAAATGCATGAAGAAACAAGTTGTTAGGCATGTTGTTGGAGTTTTTCTATGTAGAACAAATGATTTTCTATTGATAAATTATTATTGCAACCAAAACTTCTTGGAATCCCTAGCAAGAGTGATTCCTAGCCGACCTATGTTGGAGCCTTGAAGGGAAGGGGGGTAGATGGAGAGTTTGTGTATAAGACGAGGGGCTCCAATTCCTTGGGTTGTGAAAGTTGTTGGGAAGAGAGTTGCTGGATTGGGATGGTTGTAGGAAACTAGCTTTCTCTAAGTGGATAGTAGACACCCTTAGGAGACATCCTTTATTCTGGATTCCTAGCCCCAACTCAATGGTGAATTGTTGTTGATATTTGCAGCATCAATTCTATGGTTGGGTGGAACATTCATTCTCTACATCTGGTTACACATTTTATTTAAAAGATAAGTGTTTATATTTTTTGAATATTTGTATTTATGGTTTTAAATTGTTGTGCAAAAAATTCATGATTTAGAGTAATTACATGTTTCTATGTGTATGTTTAATTAGTTGCATTCATGTTTATTGGAACTTTTTTTTATACGCATGGGATTTTTGTCTCGTTGCATGATTTTTAATTTATGGTATCAGAAAAAAATATATATACTTCTTTTATGGGTTAGTAGTTGGGGGGTGCTACAGTTTGGTATCAGAGCCCACAGTTTCAACACCAAGCCTGCATCTAGCAAAAATTAGCATGCTGAAATAGAGAGTTGTAGGGGTGATATTCAAGTATGCCTGCAAATTATTATCGAAATCCCCCCCAAGAAAAAAATAGGAAATTTCCTAAAACAATTTGGGGAAATTGAGCTCAAGGATTAAAAATCCCCAATTTTAACCTTTGGTGGAGTAAATTTAGGCTTGAAGTTGGACGAAATATGAATTTTTGAGCAATCATGGTGAAATTGGGTAAAAATCCCCAATTTTTGAGTGAATTCATGAGGAATTTGTGCTCACAATTGTTGTTGCGTAGATTAATGGCATTAAGTGGATGAAATCAGAAAAAAAAAAATTAGTACATGATGGTTAACTTGAAAATTTAAGGTGTCAATTTAACTGACATGATATAATTACAATGATCCACAGATGGATTTGGGGAAATTAAGCAAAATCCCCAAATGCATTATGAACTATGAATTGAATGGTGTCAAAATTATCGAAAGGCAAGGTATGTTGGAATTTGGTTAAGAGCAAGATCAAACCTAGATCATTGAAGCTCAAACAAGAATCCTCAGGGTATTCTATGCATTAATTTTGGGTATTACACATTATTGGAAAATTTTAAATTGTTCAGAAATTTTGGAACTTCTTCGTACTTGATAACATGGAAGCCACATTGCATGTGACATGGTAATGTTGACATGGAATTCCATAGTGGTAGGTCCATGTTGGCAGGGTGGTAGGTCATGATGGTAAATTCGTGGGCTTGGAGTGTGATGTGGAAAGCTTAGGGTGAACATAGATGTCACAATGGCAAGGGGGGAGCTTTGAAACCATAACTAGGATAAGAGGTTTTTAAACCGGTTTTGAAAAGTTTAAAAACCTTTGAAATGAATGTGGGGGTGAGACATAGTGTAGGTTGGTTTGGTGGTATCATAGGTTGGTGCACCATTAAACTCGCTAAAATTATACCTCTAATATCCATGTGATTCATCAATCTCCTTTGATCTTTGTCATCTTATCATAGGAATTGACAAGTCACACATGTCAAGAAAAAGGGTGCGGGATAGGACCCTCCCATCCCCACAGTTAATAAAAGATCATCATGTGGAAGGATGGAAGAGGAAGCAACACCACTGTCTTATCCATGGTCAATCAAGGCACTAGGAAGGTAGACAGGTATAGGTGGGGCCCATAAATAAAATAAAATAAATAAAGAAGAGAAAAGAGAAGAAAGAAGTGGAAAGAGAAAATATAGAAGAGGAGAGAAAGGAGAAAAATAGACAAGAGAGAGAAGAGGAGGAGAAAAGATAGAAGAAAAAGAGTGAAAGAAGGATAAGAGAAGAAGAAGAGAAGGGAAAAGGAGAAATTAGACAATTTATAAAATCATAATAATAAGTTTGTAGCCAAAAACTTATTTTTCCATAATAGGAGAAGTTCAACTCAAAATTCGATGAAATTTAACAATTTTTTGCATAGTGTGGAGGGCTACAATAATACTAGTGAGGGTGACTCAATAAATTCTACTTTAGTTTTATGAAAAATGCATATTAGTGAATTTTGAAGATATGGGTCAATCTCAATAACCAACACCCAAAAAAAGGTGAATTTTTTAACAAAGAGTCTAAAAAAAAGGCATGAAGATACCTAGTTGGGATTATGCCAAAATTCTAAAGGATTTGGAGTGGACATGACAAAATAGGGAAAAATTCACTATTCCTTGAAGCATTTTGGGGATTCTCGAAAACTTTAGGGGAGGAAAAGGGACCCCAAATCTCCAATCCATAAATTTTCATTTAGTCAACATTTTATCTACTCATCATTCTAGAAATTATTTTCTTTATGAAGCTTTTAGTAGTTTTATTCCATTTGGGAAAGCTAGTTTTGGCTAAAAATTCTAAAGTCTAGAGAAGGTGTGAAAGTGAAAAGTCATCAATTAAAAATTTATACAGAATTTGATGGGAGCATATATGCCCAAATATGAAATTTGTTTTTTGTTCACAATCATAAATAATACATGCACCCAATACAAAAAATTTCCTAGTTCTCGCCATATTTTCTTTTGTAAGTGGTAGAAGTTGACCTCTGATATTTATTGTACCTATAAAACAAGTACAAAAAGGGTGAAACTATTGATTTTTGGAAGTCATAATTTTCCTTCCAGATATTAGATGGATAAATAGTGAGTATTTTTTACAATATAACTTTATGGGGTTGATACAGTTGAGGACGTGACGATAAGCATGCCAAGGATTTATGTAGCCATGGACAACAAGAAAGAGGTGTACCAATATCCTATGATAGAAGTGGAAGGTAAGATTGAGGATCATCTCATAGGAATTTTTATTGATTCTGGAGCTAGCCATAGTTACATAAATCTTAATCTTGTTGAAATATTCCATTTACAAAGAAGAAAACATTAGAAACCTTGATTTTTTCAGCTAGCCATGGAATCTAAGAGATGGATTAATGAGATGGTTAAGGATTTTCCAATGGACATTAATTGACTCAGTACAAAGGAAGATTTGAAAATCATATCTTTGGTTTCATATAATATTTAATTGGTATTGATTAGTTTGACAAGAAACATGTTGTCCTAGATTGCTACAACAAAGAATTAACTTGTCCTAATGAGGATGCAAGATACCAGATATATAAAATATGCAGAACAGAAATAAAATGCTAGAAATGGCAGAATAACAGTAAAATATCCAGCATAATTTCCACAATAACACAAAAATGATATAAGAATAGCAATAGAAATAGCACTTTGATTCAGAAAGCAATGTTCACAGGCCTCTTCGAGGGGGAAACCTCCAATTGAGCAGCGCTCTGTTACAATAATCTCCAAGCTGGTGTTTTCATACCCTCAACCCTTATTTATACTAAATATGTCTATTAAGAGAAGCATCTAGAGGAAGATCCTTCTAGAAGCGGAAGCTTCTATTAGGTCTTCTTGCATCTGCCTTATTCTATTTTATTGAAAGGCCTTATTAATATTGACCTTTATTACATCTGAATACATTGATCTACCTATGTGTGGGTTAGGACCTTAACATGTCCGTCCCCTTAAAAGCAGCCTTGTCCTCAAGGCTTGAGATGTGGAAACTGATGTAGAATGGTAGTTGGTTCCCAAGTGGCATCTACTCGATTCATATCTTTCCACTGTACTAGCACTTCCTTGATGGTTCTCTGACACATGAAACACTCACATTGGTCCAAAACTACTTTTGGCTGTAGCCAAATGGATCCTTCTTCAGCTAACTCTGGAAGGTTGGTTTGAATTTGGCACTTGGTTCCAATCACCTTCTTCAAGCATGAAACATGAAAAACAGGATGTATCTTTGACTAACTGGGCAGAGCTAACTGATATGCGACTTGTCCCACACGCTTGAGAACTATGTAAGGGCCATAAAATTTGGGTGCTAGCTTCTGACAATGGTCGGCCTTGAGGGAAGTTTTCTTATATGGTTGCAATCTCAGAAACACCTGATCCCCTTCTACAAATTGACGTTCTGAGCGACCTTGATCTGCTTGCTACTTCATTCTATTATGTGCCATGACCAAGTTCTCTTTAAGGGTATGAAGGATATCCTCTCAGACTGTAAGTGTTTGGTCAACCGCCTAGACCTTCGAGGTACCCGGTAAGTATGAG
>SNQJ01S0019851.1:36058-55652 GCA_010110895.2 Picea sitchensis
TGCCTTGAAGGATGAAGCAAAGGGTAAAATAAAGTATATATGTCCTTAAGAAAAACAACAAGCAAACATTATGACAGTGTACAAGTAACAAGCGATATTAGTGCTTCAACAAGACATTAAATTAATGAGAGTAATGGTAGCAGTAAAATGCATGCAACAATTAAAAGAGAAATATAACAACAATAAAGAGAAATGATAGCTGTAATATATTCCAGAAAATGCACTTATAAAGACAATATAATGAAATACTTAATATCTTAGGTAATAATCTTATGTCATGAACAAGATCCAGATTCTGAAGTTCTTAGCTAGAATTAGCATTCAAGTATGCAAGAAATCTTCTTCTCTGAGATGACTGTAACATAAAAAAAAATGATCACAACAGCAATGATAAAGTATTGCAACAACAATGTGTCCTTCAGAAAATGCACTTGAATGACAATGAAATGTAACGCTCAACTCTTGAATAATAGTACTATGTCACATGCAAATTTATGGGTTCATTTAATTAGCATGTAAGCTTAGGTGGGTTGCTAAATGTTCATTGTAACAATTATTATAACAACAACAAGCTAGAGTTAGTTTCACTAGACTAGGTTAGTGTTAGTGAAGGGTTAGTAAGGGCAGAAGTTGAAATCTTAGGTTTGAATGTTGGTTAAGTTTTCTCAAGGAGAAAGAGTTTGAAGATTAGTGCCTTGTAGGGGGTGATGGAATCAAAAGTGGTGTCTTCTACTTGAGGCTTTGAACAATAATGGTATTACTAATATAAGAAGGAAAGGACCTAGGAGGAGTAGCACCTTAATTCCTCCTAGGATCCAAGCTTTGAGAAGGAGATAAACTAGGGTGTAGGCTCTTATAGGCCCTAACATCTCCTTCCTCTTAGACTTCTTTAAAAAAAATATTTGTATGCAACCAAATTAATCAATGCCTCTAAAGTGCTAGCACTTTGGGGCTTTAGAAATATGATAATTTTGAAACCAATCTTATGAAGCTTAACAAATAAGAAAACAAAGAAGTAGGATCTAAAGTTCATTGTTTCTAGGGTTTATCTAGCATGCAATTTCATAATATTTATCATGAGCAATTAAATAATATCATAACCATTCAAACAAAATGAAAAGACTAAATTTACTTACTTTCACCAAGAATAATCATGCTAAATAACACTAGATTGCCAAAACACTTCACCAATTTTAATCGAAGTTGCAAAAAATAGCCTCCAAGAGAGGTCTGCCTCCTTATTTCAGCGAAAGACTCCCCAATAGGGAACAAATTTCATACCTCCACTCTTCCAAGTGAGAGTTATGTGAAAATGAATGTCACTTTTTGTCTATTTATACCAAAATCTGGCCTAAAATTAACTTTAGTTCAAAATTACAGGGCCAACCTAATCAATTTGCCCTAAATTTACAAAATTAAATAAAATACCCTAAAAGGGTGACATCATCCCTGTTAGGGTGATCTTAGGCCTTCTCCATGAAACGTTGAAGTCTTCTACCAAAGCGTTAGGCCTCCAAAGGCCCTCCTCCATGCGACACATGGGAGAATTGTAGCCCAACATCATCTCAATGTCAAACCCTAGCCTTGGGTGACATCACGGGGCTACTAGAGTGACGTCCAAGGTCTCTAAATGCCAACGTCTAGGTGGGAAGGGTGGACCCCAGTCGTTTTAGGCCTACGAGGGTGCCTCCAAAGGCAACGCCTCTTCCTTCATTGATCCGGATTATTTTCGGAACGAAATGAAAGAAGATAAATTACAATGAAATACTCATGAAAATTCCCAGAAACAGAGAAATACAACAATACTTGATTTCTATTAATGAAAGAATTGTAAAGAGACTGTAAAAAATACAGAGTGCAAGACTCGCTAGAATGGTGGCATCTTTATCTCTGAGAAGAGATGTGATGGCTATTCTCATTTGCTAGAAGATTATTACAATGAGGCTCTGAAGGCCTTTTTATGATAAACATGAATTCCAAAAACCTAGACATCCAAAAACCTAACCCTAGGAGATGATACGCCAAAATTCATGTGGGCCCCATTTGGGTAAGTTAGTACATTAACTTCTCGAAGTGGTAACTTTTGCATACAATCTTCGTTTTAGGCACATGATAGCCCGTTGGAAAGGTCTTTTCAAGAACTATGCATTATGCCATCAAACTCTCACTATGTTTATAAGTTTACTGTGGCACAACAAAAAAACACTCTTTAGGTACCCAAAACAACAATAGAAGTACAGAAAGATGTGATGCCATGAAAACATATAAAATAAGCCAGTTGGATTAGGTGGGAGGCCACTAGTATCCACCTGGAAGATGTGTAGGGCTTCAAACAACCCTCGAAGTGTAGAACCCACAATTACAAAGAAGTACAAAAGAATGTGTTGAACTAAGAACTAACAAGAAGAGTCGGTTGGAATAGGTGGGTGGCCACCGTTATCCACCTGGATCAATGGTCATCACCGTCTTGCCCCAAGCGTGGGGTCTCAACATCCATTCCTGGGCTTCAAGGTCCTCATGAAGGTCCAAACTGGTCATTTCCTCATGAATATCTGTTCACCAGGAAAATTCCTACAAAGACAACAAGTATGCCCTCAAGGGGTCCATGAGTCACAAGTATCATAGCAAGTAAATCACATCTAATAATCAAATCACCCGAACATGTGCATCAAAACTACTTAACCCAAACAAATTCTCAAATCCGTTATACAACTTGTCAAATTAAGGTTTGGAAAGGGCCTCGAGATGTCTTATTGGGTCAATAACCCCTAGGTTTAGGGTGTTTCCTAGGTGGAACCAATCCCATTCATGTGTATGTGATATGATGTGGGATAAACTCTTGGGCATGAGGTTCATGATATACAAGGGTTTGTATCATCATACCTAAGACAACCTTTGTAGAGGGTGAGTTTCCCTTTGTCCACAATGCAATTTTTTCAAGCCCATTTGTCTGCCATTCTTCTTCTTATATTTTTCGTTCATCATGTTTCAAGGAATTAGTTAGAGGCCACTACCTTGACTTGGTCTTAATATACGACAATGTCATTCACAAATACCTCGCGTAAATGAGAAGGTTGGCTCGTGATGAGACCCCCTTTCCCTAAGTTATGCAATTGAGAGCCACTACATTGCCTTGGTGACCAGATGATTGTAATGTCATACCACTAAATACTTATTATCATGATAGGTCGGTTCGTGATGAGACTTCCTATCACCCAACTTACACCTTCAGTTTTCATTATCATTCATTTTGTAGATCCCCCATCTCTTTCAGTGAAGCATTTCATTTCTTTCTCATGAATCCCTAGGCGAAGCATCTCAAAGGTTTTATGATTCACTTTTATCTTTTGCCAGCTACTTTTACCCTCTTGGCCTTTAGCCCCTTCTTCCCATGAGGTAAGTTACAATTCCTTCGTGGGTCAATACACCCGAAGATACCGAAAGGCTAGGGAGATGGAGGGAAAAGGTATGGAAAGTGATAAGTATGGTAGGAAATGGACGATGACTTTTCAGTGAACCACCCGGTAGCAACTTATTCCTGAGGGAAACCAACTTACTAGGACATGATGACACCCCCCCCTCATGCTTAAACAAGGCAAATAGCATAAAGTCTAAGCAAACGTTTTGAAATCAAGAAAAATTCATTGCAACATGTTCAAATGCTTTAAATATCAGAGTGATACGTACCATGATACCCAGACTCATTACCTCATGGAGCAAGACCGACTGCCTTCTCAGACCAAGCCAGTGTGGTGGATGATGCTACTAGCGGTGTGTAGGATGCATAAATGAAAAGAAGGGCCCCTCTAGGGCCATGCTCTGTCCATCTAGCTCTAGGCACTCCATGTCTACACCATGTGGGCATGGAGACATAACCTTCTTAGTTATCCCTAGATTGGGGGTAACAAAGCCGAAAAGAGTAAGGCCTAAAGAAAACAAGACTTAATTTTGAGAAAGTTGGAATTGAAAATATAAAAGGGCACCTGGTCGGTAGACTCGGTATGTTGAGGTCTCAACATCTTACTGTCCTCATTTGGGGACCAATACAAATAATGCCATGGAGGTGTTTATAAGCATTCCGGGCGCGTGTTTGCTTGATCGTCAAGTAATGCTAAAATTGTTCGGGAATTGTCTTCATCATCACTTTAGCTTTAATTGAAAATCAAAGTCCGGAGTAGGGTGATCAAAGTTGGGACTTGGGTTTTGTTATCGAGCTGCAGCAAAAAGGGATTTATGCCATAGGCTTTATAAATTTTGGTCATAAACCAGCGGGACTCTGAACAAAATTTCAATATGTCCCAATTTGTAATGCATTGGGGAATTAAAATTTAACTCAAGGGATTTATGCCAAACGCTTTAAAGATGTTGCCATTAAACACGCATAAATCTGAATAAAATTTAAATAAATTCCTAATTGTTATGCATTTAAGAATTAAAATTCAAGTCGGTTAAAACAAAATAATCGAACTCCATGCATTTAATCCATCTGCCAGTTCCAGAACTTCAAGAGTCACGCTTTCAATATCATTTAACCTAAAAAAAAATCCAGCATTCTGTTAATTTGCAAGTAAATATTCGAAAATATTATTAATTTGAAATCTTTACAAGAAAAATAGCAATTCTAACAAAAAAGTATCTCAGAATTCTGTGGAATTTCGATCCCTTTGCATACAGAGAACAACAATAATGCAAAATATTTCAAATTTTATCAGAGAAATTTCATCGAAACTCAATAAGAAAGCATAATTTTGAACATCAACATAAGAAAGAGCCATACGAACAAAAATCACTAATTCTGTCAAATTTCGAACCCTTTGCGTGTACAGGTCAACAATAATGCAAAGTATTTCAAATTTCATAAAAAAAAAAAAAAAATACATTGAAACTCAATGAAAACGCAAGATTTTGAACTTGAATATAAAAGAGCCACTTGAAAAAAAATCACTCGGAAGTCTGTCAAATTTCCATCCATTTGCGTTGATATGTCAACCTTTTCGAATAATCTATGGAGAACAACCTTTTCGAATAAATATCCATTCGTTCGGCTGCTGAAGCACAAAGAAAAAAGAAGCGTAACAGAAATTTTATGATTTTCATTCACTTGGTAGCAAATCCAAACAAATCTTACAGATAGTTGAAATTAGTCATACCACACTGCAAATAATATTTCTCATATTTCTGCAGCCGTGTGTGCACCAGGTACGGGCTTACCTAAGTAAGTGGGTTTCTCATGTCCAGGCATAATGACCATCACATTATCCTCTGTATCTACATACTGTATCTCATGATTTTCTCCACCGTCTTGAGCTGAAGCTCCCATATTAGTTAATTCGTCCGAATCTGCACATTGCTTCCAGTAAGAGCAAGCCAGTATCAGAAAAGCAATAGCAGTGAGGAGTACCATGCCAGCCAGTCCCGCGAACAGGTACGGAACTGGGGACGGCCATGTTGCTGAATGCGTTACAATCTTGTTGGAGCTGTTATTGTTTCTGTTTCTCATTGAATATTGATTCGATTCATCAATTGCATAACAAGAATAATATCTCGCATCTCCACAGACTAATGAGCTCTGGGTATTGTTTCGATTTTACCCTATATTTCTCTGCTGCTCATGCATCTCTGCCAAGTGGGTATTGTTTCGCTTTTACCCTAGGTTTCGGTGCTGGTCCTTTTCCTTGGTCATTGTGGTTTTTCAATTTTCTATGTACCATAATATTCTGAACATGACAGCCACGAAGATGGCAGGACCAGTGGAGGGAAGATTTCTGCTATTTAACTTAAAGTAGCTTTTCATGATAGCAATACCTCGTCATTTTTCTGTTACTGTTACTGTATTGGGTAGAAAATATAGAAAATATAAAATGGCTTTGATTAGGTGTTCTACGAAATGTTTTTTATTAGAATCTAGCTATATAAATTTACACGAATCACTATTTTTTGTTGTTTAGAATTCATTTCTGAATGTAGAAATAGATTTAGCATGCTGAAAAACTCCCAGGACACTTGAAATAGAGTCATTATGCTGAAAAACTCCCAAGACACTTGGATTTTACAAAAATAATCACTTAAATCTAAGAATCCTACAATTTCTCACTGGTTTTCTGACAAATATCCCTGGAAAAAATCTTCATTTAGTAGAATCTTTAGCCTACTGCATATAAAATGGCTTTGGCTAGCTATTCTACGAAATGGATTTTTCCTCAGGATCCAGCCATATAAATTTACACAAATCACTATTTTTTGTTGTTCAAAATCCATTTGAATGCAGAAATGGATTTAGCATGGTGAAAAACTCCCACAGAAATAATCACTTAAATTTTACAGAAATAATCACTTAAATTTTAGAATCCAACAATTTCTCACAGGATTTCTGACCAATATCTTTATCTGACAATATAAATTTACACAAATCACTATTTTTACTTGTTCAGAATCCATTTCTGAATGCAGAAATGGATTTGAACCTGTGACCTCTTAAGAGGAAACACATGTTCTTAACCATTAGGCCCACTCAGGCTGTATTATATATATATATATATAAAGTTGTTATACTAAAAAAAATATTTACATGGTTGGAGATATCGACCCAAAAGCCCAAGATTTACTGCCAGATCGACAAAACTCTTCCTCATCCATCAACATAAGACTTCACCTGGTGCATATATAGAAATTTGGTCTATCCATACAACATTACCTAGATTCTAAAACCAATTGGAAACTATAATCTAGATATTAGAGACTTAAAAAAATCATCAATAAAGAGATAGAAACAAAGGTGGACCCTCTTCTCCACCCTCTATCAGAATGTATTTTAGTCTTCCGCTCATCAATCTCTTGGTTCAAATCTCTATAGGTGTGTATGTAGTTTAAAGCTCTGAAATTCAGAATGAGGATCATAATCCGATCTTTTCAATATGTCGATCCCAAGACATGAATGTCACTTACAATCTTTGAGTCACGAACCAAGTGTATATCAAATAAATGTAAGTGAATAGTCAAAAAAAAAAAATAAGGTAATGTCCACACTCTTGAAAGTTTGTCTTTGCTATTAGTGCATGGACCACAGTTCAACATCCACTTATATTTTGTTTGGTTATTTATAGTGATTACTCCCCTCACTCTACAAAACTACCAATTTTTTTGTGTTGCCCCATTAAAGCAGCCTACTAATGTTGCCACACTAATCTTTGAAGACAGTTTTGTTTTTATTTTTGTTGAAGGTTTCAATTTCTTCTTCATTCTCCCTAGCGAGTCCATAATTTTGTAATTTACAGACTCTATATATGTATGTCCATTCTCAAACAACGCCGTGTTTCTTTCCGGCCAAACTTTAATCGAGCGTTATATCCTCATGTGCATTATTTTGGTATATCATCATGTACATTACTTTTTAAGTTATAATAATAATTGTGAGGCTTTATTAATATGATGTTATGAATTTAGTATTACTTTTCTTAAGATGCTTTTTTGGAAATAATTGAAAGAAGGAATATATCGTTGGCTCATGTTTTGTTGAAAATGTTTTTATACTTTTTTAACCATATGTAAGGTCACGCTTTAAGGGTTCACATTGATGTGGGTTAAATGTTTCAATTATAATTTAGAAAAATGTTAACTATGTTGTAAAAATCATGTATGGGAAAGGGGTTTTTGGTGAATATAGTTAGTTTATATCTAGTTCTTTGTAAGTATAGGAGGAGATATATTAATTTGAAAATTGCTTTTTAAGTTGAATTGGGTTGACATTTTAAGACAAATAAGTTTATTTCACCAAATATTTATTTTATGACATTTGTAATTTTTTTTCCAAGTTGTCGAATTTCATTCCAAGTGTATTTAAGTTAGACGGATAGGAAGACTATGAGACTTTCTTGGGAATAAGATGTGACATTTGGAGAGGTTAGAAAATAGGAAGTGTGCCTTGGGTGAGGAGGTTGGATTCTTGATGTTTGTTTCTTTGAGAATGAGAATTGTTTGGAGTTGTGAATTGATGGTAGTAATCTAATAATTGCTCCAATATTATTTGAGCATTCAGAGGAGAGGTTGATGTTATACATGAGCAATAGGGTACTAAAAATCATTTTTTTAGATTGGAAATTAATTTTGGGCGCTTGGGACTCCACAACTAGAGGTATTTGAAGTTAGGGTTGTTTTTGTCCATAGTTGAAGATACCATGAGCTAGAGTGGATTATTATAGTCCTTGCAAAACATCCCCACATCTAGACGTATTATAGTATCAATAGATAGAGTGTGTGATCTTGCACACTATAAACCTAAGGGGTATGGGGGTGTTGTAAGTCGAGAGGCCCCTCCACCATACAATACTAATTCCAATTAGATGTCTGACTCATTGATGTGATCTCTTGGGTAGAATGAGTTGATCTACATTGAGTAGTTAGAGATTTTTGATTTATCCCTTGTTGGCATTTCTACATCGACGCACTAGTTAGGACTGAGATTAGGTCATAACAAGGTGTAAAGGTAAATACATGTGGGTGAGTGCAAGCTAATGATGGTCTATCATGACACATTAGTGACAATGAAAACATAGAAATACAACAATTTGTTAACTTGGAGGGTTGATTCAAGGTACTTTCACAATGAATTTAAATATGGTGTAAAAAGATGAAAGGTAGGAAAATGAATTAGCTTTCTGAATATATAATTTTTATTTATAGAAATGGTGTGTTACTATGTGAAATTTGAGTTTCCTTAATATTGGGATGTTATTTTTTGATGCAGAAGAATCGCTCCACCTCATCAGCGCCAATAAGCCAGGGCATCAACACACATGGAGGAACGGGTTCCAAGGAAAGAGAGGTGCTAGCCCTCTCATTTTGAACCCAATTTAAAATTTTTAATGCAATTAAATGGAATTTAAGTCTATGAGGCTTAAGGAAAACCGAGCCCATGTCTCTGTACATGCCGAGTTATTGTAATAGATAGAGTCATCTTTAATGGATGACAGTAGGAGGGATCTAGATTTGATTCAGACTAGATGTCCATTGAATGTAATTGAATGCAATTCAATGCGAGTAGGTAGATAGAGGGAAGGCTTTGTTGGCATGTTTTACAGGAAGCGTACGGTTGTCATTGATGGAAAGTACAACAACGATGATGGCTTGAGTACAGGAAGAATGTAACAAGCGGACACCAGAAGTATTTTGGGAAGACGCTGCAGAGAAAGCTCGATAAGATCAGAAGAGATAGTGTAGAGGATGGTTGGCATGCTTTATAGGCAGTATGTGCTTGTCATTGATGGCAAGATCAGAGTATGCAGTGAAGGCAAAACAAGGACAAGGTAAGCTCAGGAGGAATTAGCGCAGAGTTGAACGCAGTGCGTAGGTGTGCACCAAGGATGAGGAGGCGAGGGTGTGCACCAAGGATGAGGTTAACTCACCACCAAAGCTCAAGAGAGATAGCATACTCAGGATCTCAGGCGGATCAAAGGTCGAGGCCTTTGACACTTAGAAATTCTCCCAAGTAAGGAGGATGCATAAGCTCGGGAGGAGAAGCGTCAGTGATCGTTGGATCCCATCCTGAATTCTCGATGGCCATCAGATCTAAATGTAGACAACAAGAGCGCGTTGAAGAGGAGGACATATATCAGGCGTTAGATCCAAGGGCAGGATCCGACCATCGTTGGATCAAGGAGAACCTGCATGTTCTTTAAAGTACAAGGAGAAGCGGGCGTACAAAATCCCAAAAGAAGGAGGACCATCCATTTACGGGTAGGACACGTGGACATAGATCGTTGTTTCGTTGACTGGGAAGTCAAAGGAACGGGGCTCCCTAACCTGCTGAATTTGCGAAATGCGAAACCCCGAAGTAAATTCCATTTCGGAGTTTCGGAAATTGAGAGATGGAGATGTCAAGAACTCCTACCACAAGAGCCCCGAAATTGCGAAATGTGAAATGCCAAAATCCCATCAACCATCCATCTCAGGGGGTTATGTGGATTGTTGATTCGACTCCCTTACGGAGTTTCGAAAATCAGGAGATGGAGATGTCAAGAACTCCTACCATAGGAGTCCCGAAGTCGTGAACCCCAAAATCACAATATGATCTGAGTTGTTGAATCAAGATCAGATCTGGACCATCGAATCATAGGACAAGTGGCAAACGATTGGAATTTTATCGACTTGGAGTCAACGGAGCATGGTGTGGAAACTTGCGAGATGTGAGATCACGATGAGATCTGGACCGTCGGATCTATGGAGATTTCAACTATCGATCAGACTCAATGAAGTTTATGAACTCATGAAATATGAAGTGCCTTTTGGCATAGCATGTGGTCACCGTCGGTGGTCACGAGAAGGGAAGGAGTCAGTTCAGATAACCTCCATTTTGGATTTTTGGGGATCGGGACATGGAGTGTAACGAAATCTTTACCACGGGGATCCCGAAATGGCAAAGTGCGAAATGGAGAAGTAAACGCAAGTTTCTATGAATTCAATCCAATGGTGTAGGTGAAGTTGAACAAGATCACAGGGCTATTTTTACGCTTCTCAGTGTAACAACTAAAAAAAATGATGATCTCTACCAGAGGACTCGAAGAGGACTGAGTGTGATCGCCAAAGAAGATGAAGAGTCTCAAGGCATATTCCAGTGGATTGAGGATTATTGATACAGGCGATTGACAGATGGAAGGGGATTGAAGTCTGTAGCTAAAAACAGAAAGGATAAGCTCATCTAAGACAGAGAAGACGAAGAGTGTCGACTGCTAGAGAGGCTGAGGAATCTCAGCATGACATCCAGTGATGTTGAACGTGTGGGCAAACCACCATAGAAGCTAAAGGGTTACCATGATGACCAGACAGAGAACTCGATATGTGGAGGAGATGAACGTGGTGTGAGCAGGCAGAGGCATTGCATACATTACATTCACAAAGTGCACAGAATCTATAAGTAGGCACAGAGAAGTGATGAGGTTGTTGTTGCTGAGGTGAAGTAATGCATGTGTGAGGAAGAAAAGGGGTGGTGTAGCAGCTGAAATGGATAGGAAACAAAAGGTGCATTGAATGGGAATTGCACACAGAGCACAAAAGGTAGAATAATAGAATGGGCAACAGATGCATGCTAGAAGACAATGAGGAAGTGTGAGTAGAAAAATCAAAATCTTGCAGAACAGTGATGAGACTGGTAAGTTGTTATTGAACACTATATCACTGTAATAGGTTTCAGTATTTCATATTCATAATCTAGGGTGGAAGGGAGGTGCTAGGGAGGACTGGTGTCCTAAGAGGTTCAAGTGGGTGCTTGAACACAGGGAGTTGAAGCTTCCTTCTAGTTGGTGCTAGAGAAACCAGGGAGTTTGTTCTTCCTTCTAGTTGGTGCTAGAGAAACTAGGGAGTAGGTGCTTCCTTCTAGTTGGTGCTAGAGAAACCAGAGAGTTGGTGTTTTTTTCTAGTGGGTGCTAGAGACAAATAGAGAGTTGGTGCTCTTAGCAAGTTGCAGCTTGCAAAAACCAGAGGTTGTAGCCTCACAATGAGTTGGTTCTCATATGTATGATGATGTAAAGAATGTAAATAATACTTATCATATAAAGAAGAAGAGGTTTTTACCCTGTATGGGTTTCCATGGGAAATATCTGTCTCTATGTTTCTCATATATATGTGACTGATGTTGAATATGCCATTGTTTATTTCCCTACATTATTGTGATCATCATTGAGTGCCTTGTAAAGATTTTAAAAGAAGCATAATTGTTTAAGCACGGGACAACTGATTCACCCCCCCCTCTCAATTGTCCAATAGGCTCCAGGAGCCCCTCTTTTGTAAAAAATCTCTTGTTTCAAAATTCATTAGCACGAGTTAGGAGAGTTAATGAGTTGTAGAGAAAGCTCCAGAGAGGAGAATTGTCGAGACTCTGTTGTATTCCATCCTTTGTAAATCATTGTAGAGATAAATTCAAATATAATACAAAAGCAGTTTTTCTTACATATGAGGTGTTTGTGTTCTTATGTGTGATGAATGGTTATTCTCTTAATTTTTTTCTGTATTTATGCATGTATGTTGTAGTTGTATGCAATTATGTTACATTTGTAGGTTTAGATAGACCTCTCTATCTCGATGATAATTCTGAGTAGTTCTGGGATATTAAGATTGTGCAAGGAGTGCACACCAGAGTGATTGAAAAATCTATAAAGCCAATGCAAGGAGTGCAGTTGAAATATGTTGTGAGTGAAAAAAAAAGTGTGTCAGGTGTGCACACCAGACCAATCTGGAGCTCATAAGGAATAGTGCCAGGGAAAGGCCTATCAGAGTTGATGAACACTTTGAAGAAGATTTACCATAATTATTGAATACCTCGATGGATTTGTAAGGAGTGATTTGAGTAGGTGCAAGGAGTGCACGAGAAATATATCTCGAGTTCTATGAAAAGGTTTCCAAGAGGGCACACTAGAAGGAAAATATTAGGAGGAGTAGTGCAATTCTTCACAGGGAGTGCAAGGAGTGTGCAAGAAGGATTTTGGAAAAAGTATTAAGTCTGAGTCTTTTAGAAACTCAGAGTGAAAAGAGTGCACATGAAAAACACTATGTCAAGTGTTAGTCAAATTCAAGGAGAGAGCACAAGGAGTGCACCAGAGATTGAGTGGCTTCAAGCACACAAAATCTCAAGAGGAAGATTGTCTTCGCTGCCAGGAGGGAAGAAGGATATGTTAAGGGAGAAAAGGGTTGAGACCCTTAGATATCTGAGAAATTTCAAAGACCAAGAGGGGTAGTACAATTGTGCATAGATCCCTGCAAGGAATGCAGAAGGTAGAGACAGTCCAAGTCTTGGACTTTGGAAATTGTGAAAGCTAAGAAAAAGACAAGCTTATTTCAAATTCCAAAGATCAGGAGGAGAATCGTTTCGAATAACAAAAGAAGAGGCCAAATATAGAACTCACAGAGAAAACATTCAAAGTTTTAGGTCTTTGAACGTTTTCCAAGAATCCTTTCGTTGGGAGAAAGATGTAGTGGTCATAGAGGGAGAAGCTACAAGAGCCATTGATCTAGGCTGGAGAGGAGATCCAAATCATTGGATCTTGATGGGTAAACTATATGTAATAATTTCCCTCAATTAATTATCGATGAGGGTAAGTAGACTTAGAGTTGTGACACAGTATGAGTCAAGGCAGAAAGAAAAAACTAATGGAAAGATTAGCTAGCCAAGAGGATGGTTTACCCTAAGGATCAACACTCTTTTTCAATTTACAGTTTTACTTTAAAAGATTATTTAAAATAATCTAAAGAAGCTACAATCCATCTGATCAATATACTTGAATTTAGATGTACAAACAAATCTTTAAAACAATAATCTTATTAATCTAAGTGAATCGGATTTTCAAAAGCAATCTATGACTATGGACAATTCATCTAAGTAAGAAACTCTCTAAATGAACAAGCAATCCATGGATAAGTAAGAAATCTTTCAAAATCAATTCTTCAAAGTGAACTCTATTCTTAAATCACGTCTTCAAAAACTCACAATTAATTTTATCTTGCACGAAATAAACCCTAATCTTATACTAATCTTCCTAATTGAAAGTAAAGACTGTTGTGATAATATTCAAATGTGATGGTTATGTCTATGGTGGCGAATTACGTTGCGATGACATCTCATCACTGTTGATAATTCAAATGGAATCAATTCGATGCTAACTTCCATAGAGAAATGCAGAGTATGAATAAGACAATCTATGGAGGGATTTTCCATTATGAAGATATCAATGCATATTCTTGGAATTAATACAACTTATAAAGCTTGTACAAAGGAATTTGAAATCAACTCCTATCCCATCACTCTAATGCTAGAAATAAAGAGAACAAGTCATGTGAATCTACAAGAAGTAATCAACCTTCGTAATTTAATAAAGTAGATATAGTTAAGAAAGACACTTCCTAAATAAAGAAACTGTGAAGTAATTCACAGCTTATGACACAAAGGAAGAAAGCTATGATTGCATAGTTAAAAAACTATAAACATATACCCATTAATAAATTACAAATTACATAACAAGATGTTAGGTGACAGAATATAGACAAGTAAATATGGACTACTGTGAGTACCCTATAATACACATACAATTCCAGGGAGAAATCTGCAAGTTATATAAAAACATATACCTAACAACACAATTTTAACAAGTAACCTGAAATTAGCAAGTGTTGAAAGTTAAAAAAGAAAATGTAAATATACAACAATATGAACAAGCTACCTAGACCACTGGTGGGCCCCCAAAATAGTCATGGTAATACTCCAATATAAAACACAATCACAAACTTAGCATAGCATTAGTATTAACATCAAAACAAAGTTTATAGAGAAATTCAAGATAATGACTATATATGTAAAATCGTGTCCTTGTTCGTCCCGAAAGACTCTAGTATTTATAGGGTTTACAATGTAGGTGAGAGTTTGATCACTAAAAGGGTCGACGCTCTCTCTAAAAAAAAATTCATTAAAACATATCAACACGTGGTAAAGTTTAACTCTATGTCCATTCACTACAAAAGAGACTTGTCCATCATCAATTGTTTTTATCTTTACAACCCCATTATAAAAATGGTAACTACCTCATAAGGACTCAATGATTGAGTGGTAATTTTTCCTTTAAAAGTTTTATATCTTGAATCAAACAATAGATCCCAATCGTTGGGTTGAAATTGTTTCTTTTTAATGAATTTATCATGCCATTTGTTTCTCTGGTTTTGATCTAAGATTGTCCTTTGGATAGCATCTTGTCTAATTTCATCCAATTTGTTCAAGTATAGGGCTTATTGTTTTTGTGCCTCGTCTAAATCTAATCCCAATTGTGCAACAATACGAAAGGTTCTTACTTGGAATTCAATCGATAAGAGTGCTTGTTTTCCATAAACCGGTTTGTATGGGGTATGTCCAGTGGTGTTTCTCCATGTGGTATGATAGGCCCACAAAGCCTCTGGAAGTCTATCATCTCGATCTCTATGGTGTAGTTGGAAAGTTTTGGTTAGGATAGTTTCCAATACTTTGTTTGTTGATTCCACTTGTCCATTAGCTTGTGGCTAGCATGGAGAGGACTTACGATGCTTTATCTCATATTTTTCTGTTAATTCCTTCATTAGTTTAGAAGTAAATTGTGTACTCTGGTCCATGACAAGCTCACGAGAACACTGAAGAGGTTAAAAATATCTTCATAAATAAACTCAACAATAGATTTTTCAGTATCCCTAAACAAGGCGTTTTTTGCTACCCACTTAGTGACATAATTTGTGCAAAAGATAATATAATTCTTCTTACGAGACATGGGGGAAATTGGTCCTACAAAATCAAGGGCCCATTTATCAAAAGGTTCTATCATAACCTGGGTATGTAAGGGTATTTCATCAGATGATGTGGGTCTTCCTATCCTCTAACAACTATCGTAACTTCTCACATATTTGGCAGGACCCTTAAAAATGCTAGGTCAATAGTAACCTGAATGTAAAACCTTATATGTTGTATGTTTATCGAAAAAATGTCCACCACATGGTCCATCATGAAAAATTCATAGGATTTATTCTATCTCATATTCCCGAACACATCTATGAATAATAAAATCTGGTCCAGTACGAAAAAGGTCATCACCAACCCTGGAGTAGTTTTCACTTTGTGTTATAATTCGACGCTTTTCATGAGGTGATAAATGAGCTGGTAATTTTCTACTAGATAAATAATTTTCCATATCTACAAAACACAGATTGTTTACGTAGATGGTAAAGAGATGCTCATATGGAAAAATATCATCAACGAGAATACTATCACCCTCATGATTAATGAGAGAGAGAAAATCAACTACTAATTTCTCTTTTCCTGGTCGGTCAAGGATGGTGATATTGAACTCTTGTAATAAAAGGATCCATCTAGTTACTCAGCCATTGGTAATGAGTTTTTTCATGAGAAACCTAATGGCAGAGTGATCTGTATGTACAAATACATCATATCCTGTGATATAATGGTGAAACTTTTTTATGGCATGGATGATTGCCAAGAATTCTTTCTCAGTGACTGTATAGTTAATCTCAATAGGGGTCAAGTTCTTACTCGCAAAGTAAATGGAATAGGATTGTTGGTCTTTTTTTCCTAATACTCCTCCTATTTTAGTATCGGAGGCATCAGTGGATATATGAAATGGAAGGTCCCAATTGGGTCCCTTAAGAACTGGTGCCATAGATAATTCATCTTTTAGAGTTTCAAAGGAGGTTTGAAAATGGTCAGTCCAAAGAAAGTCAACATCTTTGGTAAGAAATCCAAACATTGGTGCCGTAATCTTTGTAAAATTTTCAACAAATCATCGGTAGTATCCGGCATGTCCAAGAAAGATTCTTACCTCTTTTTGAGTTTTTGGAGGTGGGAGTTTGACAATTACCTCAATCTTAGTAGTATCCACTTTAATCCCTTTAGAGGAAACATCATTCCATAAGACTACTCCTTCAGTCAATAACATTTTACACTTCTCATGAATTAAGGATAAATTAATCTCTTGACATTTGATAAGAACTTTCTTAAGTTTATCTAGAGCTTCTTGATAAGTATTACCATATACTGTAAAATCATCCATATACACTTCCACACAATCATGAATGAGGTCAACAAATATCCCTAATACTTCTCGCTGGAATGTGGCACGAGCGTTACACATACCAAAATTTGGTAATACCCTATAGACATAGGTGCCCCAAGGACAAGTGAAAGTAGTCTTGTCCTGATCCTCGGGTGCTATTAGAATTTGATTGTATCCACTATATCATTCCAGGAAGGAAACATATCGCTTTCCTAATAGGGTATCCAAGACTTGGTCAATAAAGAGAAGAGGAAAATAATCCTTAAGAGTGGCCTTTTTAAGTTCCTGAAAGTCAAAACAAATTCTCCATTTTTTGATTACTTTCTTTTGATCCACCACAAGTGGGGATACCCATTTTCTATCAGAAATTGGATAAATAAAACTAACATTCAATAGTTTCTTTATTTCCTCCCTTCATTATATCTTTTACTGCCAAATTCATCCTTCTCTGAGGTTTCCTAACATGTGTCAATTCGTCCTTGGTATATATGTGATGAATGCATGTGTTGGGGTGTATACACCTGATATCAGTGTATTCCCAGGAGAATTATCCCAATTGGTCTTTAAGGACATTCACTAATTTCTCTTGTTGATTTGCATCTAGTCCAAAATTTTTATCTAGGAATTTCCCAAGACTAATCTCATAAGGCATGTTATAAGATATGGAAGATTCATCTATCTCAAAGATAAAAGATGTTCAATACAAATTTGATGGGTCCAACTGTTCTTAAAAATTTTCACCAAACATATACTAAAATTGGGGAAAGATTTAGGAAAATCAACACATGTGATTGTAGAAATAAATTTATTTAACACATTCTCCATAGTTTTCTCCTAAAGTGGCTAGGAGTGATCACTAGGCAACACAGGTTCTTCCCATTTCTCATTCTCATATGGAAATTAAAGCCACCATAGATTCTCTATAAGATGCTGAGATGGTGGGTATATGGTAAGTTTATTTATAGAAATTCCATTAGAGATAGTCATTTCACCTTCTTTGATCCAGAATCGAATCCAGAAGCCTGACAGGGCTTAAAAATGCTCAAAAATGAAAGTGCTAGAAATCCGACGAAACCAGTGCCATGGTGTCTGTCTCATCTTCCTGATTCCAACGATATATTTACTTCGTCAAATAGGCTCTGTATGCGCAAGATATCGCGTTCTGTCTGAAAAGGAAAACAGGCAAAAAAAGGGGATGATTGTACAGTCCGTACAGTTCATACAGTTCATACAGTGCCACATGGCATGCTGACTATACATGTCGTACGATCCATACAGATGACATGGCAGCTCCAAGAGGCAACACGTGGCAGATCATGACAGGCTGATGTGGTGTACGGGAAAACAGATGGACCAATCCATGGGTGACACATGTCACCACTGTAAGGGTGACACGTGGCACGACATCAGCAGCTGACTGGACAGGTACGATGGCAGACACGCCGCAGGCTGATAGGGTAGTATGGTGACAGCTGGCAGGTGACGTGGACCAATCGGAAAGTGACACTTGGCAAGTTGTGGTTGGTTGTTGAGGTGCCACGTGGCCCAGTCACGGGCTGCCACGTGGCACCCTGTGGTTGGTTTATGGTTTTATGTAAAAGTTTATGGGTTTACCGTGGGTCGAACCCCGGACCTTCCTCTAGGAAATGGACTGACAAGACTGGGCTAACTACCCGGGCCCCTGTTGGTTCTTATAAACTATATGGTAAACAATTTATATGAATTTGGTTAAAGGATAGGTCGGCGGCGGAAAGGGCTGGGGCTTATCCCCAACCCATGGTTCAACACATGTTACCACATGACCATGATGCGGGGCGTATACGGATAGAGCCATCCCTCGGATCACAGGAAGATCCCATAGGACCGGGGCCTATCCACAAAAAGGGCGCGGAGGTTAAGTTAATAGCCCAAGGTCCTATGCATATGCCCGAACCAGGAGTCGAATACAGGGGGCCAGCACTTGGCCACATGACCCATATGACCATGCCAAAGGGGGCGCGTGCATGGAATTAGGGGCTAATCCTCTAATTTTATACAATTTTGGGTTTTTTTACTATAGTTTGGGATTTCCATTGATATTTTGCCTATTTTTAATTGATTTTCTCCATTTTTGGGAGATATTGGGCATTTTTGGAGCCCAAATTTTGGGAGGAAGTTGGAGATGAATAACCAACTTCGAATCTATATAAACTAGGCCTGTTTGAGGCCATATAAGTGAGTCAGAGAATATTTATGCTGAAGGGAAGCCAAGCCAAAGCCATTTTTATTCAGGGAAGCTATTGAGGAGTAGACGCTATCGGGCCATTTCTGAGAGCTCCGGACATCCGTTTTGCATGTCGTTTTCTTTGGAGGGTTCTAGAGATCTGGACGAACATGACCAGATCAGTCTTGTAGCCAATTGGAACTAAAGCAATGTACTTTTGATCTTTTGAATAGAAATAAAGAAGCCTCCCCCACAGAGACAAAGGCCCAGAGTCGTAGGCAAAGTTGTGCCGAACTCTATTATCAATTCTCGTGCTTATGGTTTGTTGTCTATTATTTCATTTCAGATCTACAAATGTGTATATGGCTGTCTTAATTCCTCTTCTTTCCTCGTTCTTTTACTAATTTTCTCAAATGGTTAATTAACACATGCAAAATTAAAACTCAACCATAGTCATTAAAAGGTTCGACGGATCAAGTGGTATCAGAGCTAGTTGATGTTTGGATGTGAGTTTTTCATGTTAACCAGGGAAAAGCTATAGCGTGGTGAAGGCGAGCTTGTTGTAGAGAATCCATTAATTGAATTGAGAAAGAGAGCTTCTCACAGCGAGAAGATGGCATCGGAAGAAGGGATTTCTCAAGATGAGAAATAATTCCGGAAAACATTCCTTGCTATGTCAGACATGATGAAAGTTTTGTACGAAGATTACTTGGAACGGAAGCGACCAGTTTTGGGTGAATCTTCAAAGGGAAAAAGTGAAGAGGAAGAGGATCATCCTCAGATTCCTCCTTCACCTCCATCAACACCTCCTTCTTCTCCTTCT
>SNQJ01S0019851.1:56049-68674 GCA_010110895.2 Picea sitchensis
TCGAAATTTGACAGAATTAGTGATTTTTGTTCGTATGGCTCTTTCTTATGTTGATGTTCAAAATTATGCTTTCTTATTGAGTTTCGATGAAATTTCTCTGATAAAATTTGAAATATTTTGCATTATTGTTGTTCTCTGTATGCAAAGGGATCGAAATTCCACAGAATTCTGAGATACTTTTTTGTTAGAATTGCTATTTTTCTTGTAAAGATTTCAAATTAATAATATTTTCGAATATTTACTTGCAAATTAACAGAATGCTGGATTTTTTTTTAGGTTAAATGATATTGAAAGCGTGACTCTTGAAGTTCTGGAACTGGCAGATGGATTAAATGCATGGAGTTCGATTATTTTGTTTTAACCGACTTGAATTTTAATTCTTAAATGCATAACAATTAGGAATTTATTTAAATTTTATTCAGATTTATGCGTGTTTAATGGCAACATCTTTAAAGCGTTTGGCATAAATCCCTTGAGTTAAATTTTAATTCCCCAATGCATTACAAATTGGGACATATTGAAATTTTGTTCAGAGTCCCGCTGGTTTATGACCAAAATTTATAAAGCCTATGGCATAAATCCCTTTTTGCTGCAGCTCGATAACAAAACCCAAGTCCCAACTTTGATCACCCTACTCCGGACTTTGATTTTCAATTAAAGCTAAAGTGATGATGAAGACAATTCCCGAACAATTTTAGCATTACTTGACGATCAAGCAAACACGCGCCCGGAATGCTTATAAACACCTCCATGGCATTATTTGTATTGGTCCCCAAATGAGGACAGTAAGATGTTGAGACCTCAACATACCGAGTCTACCGACCAGGTGCCCTTTTATATTTTCAATTCCAACTTTCTCAAAATTAAGTCTTGTTTTCTTTAGGCCTTACTCTTTTCGGCTTTGTTACCCCCAATCTAGGGATAACTAAGAAGGTTATGTCTCCATGCCCACATGGTGTAGACATGGAGTGCCTAGAGCTAGATGGACAGAGCATGGCCCTAGAGGGGCCCTTCTTTTCATTTATGCATCCTACACACCGCTAGTAGCATCATCCACCACACTGGCTTGGTCTGAGAAGGCAGTCGGTCTTGCTCCATGAGGTAATGAGTCTGGGTATCATGGTACGTATCACTCTGATATTTAAAGCATTTGAACATGTTGCAATGAATTTTTCTTGATTTCAAAACGTTTGCTTAGACTTTATGCTATTTGCCTTGTTTAAGCATGAGGGGGGGGTGTCATCATGTCCTAGTAAGTTGGTTTCCCTCAGGAATAAGTTGCTACCGGGTGGTTCACTGAAAAGTCATCGTCCATTTCCTACCATACTTATCACTTTCCATACCTTTTCCCTCCATCTCCCTAGCCTTTCGGTATCTTCGGGTGTATTGACCCACGAAGGAATTGTAACTTACCTCATGGGAAGAAGGGGCTAAAGGCCAAGAGGGTAAAAGTAGCTGGCAAAAGATAAAAGTGAATCATAAAACCTTTGAGATGCTTCGCCTAGGGATTCATGAGAAAGAAATGAAATGCTTCACTGAAAGAGATGGGGGATCTACAAAATGAATGATAATGAAAACTGAAGGTGTAAGTTGGGTGATAGGAAGTCTCATCACGAACCGACCTATCATGATAATAAGTATTTAGTGGTATGACATTACAATCATCTGGTCACCAAGGCAATGTAGTGGCTCTCAATTGCATAACTTAGGGAAAGGGGGTCTCATCACGAGCCAACCTTCTCATTTACGCGAGGTATTTGTGAATGACATTGTCGTATATTAAGACCAAGTCAAGGTAGTGGCCTCTAACTAATTCCTTGAAACATGATGAACGAAAAATATAAGAAGAAGAATGGCAGACAAATGGGCTTGAAAAAATTGCATTGTGGACAAAGGGAAACTCACCCTCTACAAAGGTTGTCTTAGGTATGATGATACAAACCCTTGTATATCATGAACCTCATGCCCAAGAGTTTATCCCACATCATATCACATACACATGAATGGGATTGGTTCCACCTAGGAAACACCCTAAACCTAGGGGTTATTGACCCAATAAGACATCTCGAGGCCCTTTCCAAACCTTAATTTGACAAGTTGTATAACGGATTTGAGAATTTGTTTGGGTTAAGTAGTTTTGATGCACATGTTCGGGTGATTTGATTATTAGATGTGATTTACTTGCTATGATACTTGTGACTCATGGACCCCTTGAGGGCATACTTGTTGTCTTTGTAGGAATTTTCCTGGTGAACAGATATTCATGAGGAAATGACCAGTTTGGACCTTCATGAGGACCTTGAAGCCCAGGAATGGATGTTGAGACCCCACGCTTGGGGCAAGACGGTGATGACCATTGATCCAGGTGGATAACGGTGGCCACCCACCTATTCCAACCGACTCTTCTTGTTAGTTCTTAGTTCAACACATTCTTTTGTACTTCTTTGTAATTGTGGGTTCTACACTTCGAGGGTTGTTTGAAGCCCTACACATCTTCCAGGTGGATACTAGTGGCCTCCCACCTAATCCAACTGGCTTATTTTATATGTTTTCATGGCATCACATCTTTCTGTACTTCTATTGTTGTTTTGGGTACCTAAAGAGTGTTTTTTTGTTGTGCCACAGTAAACTTATAAACATAGTGAGAGTTTGATGGCATAATGCATAGTTCTTGAAAAGACCTTTCCAACGGGCTATCATGTGCCTAAAACGAAGATTGTATGCAAAAGTTACCACTTCGAGAAGTTAATGTACTAACTTACCCAAATGGGGCCCACATGAATTTTGGCGTATCATCTCCTAGGGTTAGGTTTTTGGATGTCTAGGTTTTTGGAATTCATGTTTATCATAAAAAGGCCTTCAGAGCCTCATTGTAATAATCTTCTAGCAAATGAGAATAGCCATCACATCTCTTCTCAGAGATAAAGATGCCACCATTCTAGCGAGTCTTGCACTCTGTATTTTTTACAGTCTCTTTACAATTCTTTCATTAATAGAAATCAAGTATTGTTGTATTTCTCTGTTTCTGGGAATTTTCATGAGTATTTCATTGTAATTTATCTTCTTTCATTTCGTTCCGAAAATAATCCGGATCAATGAAGGAAGAGGCGTTGCCTTTGGAGGCACCCTCGTAGGCCTAAAACGACTGGGGTCCACCCTTCCCACCTAGACGTTGGCATTTAGAGACCTTGGACGTCACTCTAGTAGCCCCGTGATGTCACCCAAGGCTAGGGTTTGACATTGAGATGATGTTGGGCTACAATTCTCCCATGTGTCGCATGGAGGAGGGCCTTTGGAGGCCTAACGCTTTGGTAGAAGACTTCAACGTTTCATGGAGAAGGCCTAAGATCACCCTAACAGGGATGATGTCACCCTTTTAGGGTATTTTATTTAATTTTGTAAATTTAGGGCAAATTGATTAGGTTGGCCCTGTAATTTTGAACTAAAGTTAATTTTAGGCCAGATTTTGGTATAAATAGACAAAAAGTGACATTCATTTTCACATAACTCTCACTTGGAAGAGTGGAGGTATGAAATTTGTTCCCTATTGGGGAGTCTTTCGCTGAAATAAGGAGGCAGACCTCTCTTGGAGGCTATTTTTTGCAACTTCGATTAAAATTGGTGAAGTGTTTTGGCAATCTAGTGTTATTTAGCATGATTATTCTTGGTGAAAGTAAGTAAATTTAGTCTTTTCATTTTGTTTGAATGGTTATGATATTATTTAATTGCTCATGATAAATATTATGAAATTGCATGCTAGATAAACCCTAGAAACAATGAACTTTAGATCCTACTTCTTTGTTTTCTTATTTGTTAAGCTTCATAAGATTGGTTTCAAAATTATCATATTTCTAAAGCCCCAAAGTGCTAGCACTTTAGAGGCATTGATTAATTTGGTTGCATACAAATATTTTTTTTAAAGAAGTCTAAGAGGAAGGAGATGTTAGGGCCTATAAGAGCCTACACCCTAGTTTATCTCCTTCTCAAAGCTTGGATCCTAGGAGGAATTAAGGTGCTACTCCTCCTAGGTCCTTTCCTTCTTATATTAGTAATACCATTATTGTTCAAAGCCTCAAGTAGAAGACACCACTTTTGATTCCATCACCCCCTACAAGGCACTAATCTTCAAACTCTTTCTCCTTGAGAAAACTTAACCAACATTCAAACCTAAGATTTCAACTTCTGCCCTTACTAACCCTTCACTAACACTAACCTAGTCTAGTGAAACTAACTCTAGCTTGTTGTTGTTATAATAATTGTTACAATGAACATTTAGCAACCCACCTAAGCTTACATGCTAATTAAATGAACCCATAAATTTGCATGTGACATAGTACTATTATTCAAGAGTTGAGCGTTACATTTCATTGTCATTCAAGTGCATTTTCTGAAGGACACATTGTTGTTGCAATACTTTATCATTGCTGTTGTGATCATTTTTTTTTATGTTACAGTCATCTCAGAGAAGAAGATTTCTTGCATACTTGAATGCTAATTCTAGCTAAGAACTTCAGAATCTGGATCTTGTTCATGACATAAGATTATTACCTAAGATATTAAGTATTTCATTATATTGTCTTTATAAGTGCATTTTCTGGAATATATTACAGCTATCATTTCTCTTTATTGTTGTTATATTTCTCTTTTAATTGTTGCATGCATTTTACTGCTACCATTACTCTCATTAATTTAATGTCTTGTTGAAGCACTAATATCGCTTGTTACTTGTACACTGTCATAATGTTTGCTTGTTGTTTTTCTTAAGGACATATATACTTTATTTTACCCTTTGCTTCATCCTTCAAGGCAAAAAACTAATTTGAGTGACCTAGAGAGATAAGGTTTCTTTATCTTATCATTTTCCCTTCCTCAAACTCCCTAGATCTTTCAAGACATCTCCCTTGGAGTGGATTCATCCTTCTTCTAAACAGAAAGGGGTATCCTATTGAGGTGACAATCATAGGATTAACCCCGTGTTATGCCAATGTTGTCCCACTTTCCTTGGGATTTGGGCAAGTACAAATTGCATGATAGCATTTTTGGCGTCATTGTCGAGGAACATTAGTCAATTTTCCTTGAACAACAAATCTTCGGTAAGCCTTTTCTCAATGCATTTTACTTTACAATCTTACTTGGCGACTCCACTGAGGGTGATTCCCTCGTTTCCATTTGATAATCCTTAAGAGGTTATCTAGTGACTCCATTGACATTTTCCAAGATGCCACCTTACTCTCAAATTTATGATACTTTCAAGACATGGGATCATGGTGCCATGGGAGCAAGTGTATCTGTCTATTGATTATGAAAGTTTTCAAGGATACCCACATTATTTTGATATAAAATGGTTGAACAACTCTCCAATATTTAGAGGGCTCCCAATTTCTCATGTTGTATATTTTTTGAAGTATATAAGTGAGATAGAATTTGAAGTGGAGGATGTTCTTGTAAAATTGTTCATACTTTCCTTACCTTCATTTTTACAAGATTGGATCAAGATTTGTTTCTAAGATAAGGGTATATCATATTTCATAGATCACATCAGTAGGTTTATTGAGTTTGTGAAACCACAATTCCAGACGTATGAACATGCCCTTAGAAATACCGCAATAGCCCTAGAGGAGGAAGGATTCACCAATGATATTGTGGAAGATCTTAGGGGTGTATACCATGCTCAATACGAAGAACCCTATGATATAGAAGAAGATATTTATGAAGAAGGTTATCAACGCCTTGAAGAGGAGAAATAACTTTCCCATGATTCTATAGAATCCAATGAATACTTGATTAAAGAGGTGATTCATGAAGTACTAGTATCTTATCCTTCCTCTGATAACACCATCCAAGATTATATTCCTCCTGCAAGAGAAGAAGAGAATGAGGATAATCATTTTCCTTTTCAGTTGATGATACCTTGTTCTATAACTCAAAAAGTGAAGAAGTGTTAGAGGAGCCCTTGGATGTGTTAAACCCTTCATGTTATGACAAAGGTAATGACATGGTTGATAATATTGATGAGTTCATACATGTTGGCAGATGTAAATGGGATGTGTTTGGTTTTGATGAGGATCCCATTTATGATATGGAAGGACATATTCAAATGTTTCTTTTACAATTATGATATGAGGTTGCTACTAACTCTGACATTTGTCAACAAGGAGGAGAAATAATTATAGATGTATTCCAAACACCCAAGGATGACATGATGCAATTTCTTCATGATGATTTTCATTTATACCTTGAGGATTTTGATAAGTGTTTCTTTGAGACCTTGGATTTATTCTTGAAAGAAGATTGCCAACCACCATTATGATCAGATTTTGATAAGGATGAGGACATTGTTTTCCTAAAGCAAGATACTTGAGACAAGGTTTTTCAATTGCCTTCAATTTCTTTACCTCACTATGTCACTAATGATGCAACTGGGAAACATGTCCCTTGTATTAAGTTTCCTCCAGGGAAAATCCTTCTTTTAGAATTAAAGGGTAGGTTGAATGCGTTAAGACGAACTTTATTATCTCTATCTTTCAACCTTCCCCTAAGAAGTTATCAGTCATCCTTTAGGATCTTGTTAGTCCCTTCTCAGACCTTAGGGAATGATTACGTCCAAGGTAGTCAACCTTTGAGCTCTTTGAGTCATCTTCTTGAGCCTTTGACCTTTCACAATCCTTTTATGATATGGATTGAGAAATTTCCTAGAATTGTGACTTGGCATAATTGTGTCCCTCCCTCCCACCTCCATGAGCTAGATTTTACGATTTCCTATGAGATAATGCGTACTCTAACTCATGTTATTTTTGTGCTAAAATTGTCATTGTTTTGGTTTATTATGAAGCACATAGGTAGGTTTTATGACATATTGCTAAGATGGTTTCACTGGTTATATGACTATACCTAACATTCAGGTAAGTATAGGTAAGTGTAGGTAGGAATTTGCATCCATTGTACATACCACTTCATATCACTCTAGTATAGTTAGTTTTGTTTATGTATTTTCTTTACTTCATTTGTATATATGTATGCTCATGATCATATGTTAGATTAGAGATACTTTCATTTTTTTTTTTGATTTTATATCATATACAAACAAAGGTTATATCGCCACCCTAGATAATATTGACATATTTTGTTGAGAATTAGGAGGCACCGGTCCTACCAGAGATGTTGAGGTTCTCATGCGCTCTACAGTGAACACATGTCCCCAAGTAGAAGCCAAATATTACCCCCAACCTAGGGGTAACTAAGGATATTATGTCTCGAGGCTCACATGTTGTAGACATGGAGTGTCAAGAGCCAAATGGATAGAGAATATCCCTATAGGGGCCCTTATTTTCATTTATTCATCCTACACAATGATAACAACAACATCCACCACACCATCCTGGTCCCAGAAGGAAGTGGGTCTTTCTACATGAGGTAATGATTTTGAGTATCAAGGTATGTATCACTCTGATATTTAAAGCATTTGAACATGTTTCAATGAATCTTTCTTGATTTCAAAACGTTTTCTTAGAATTTATGCTCTTTTCCTTGTTTAAACCTGAGGGGGGGTGTCATCATGTCTTAGTAAGTTGGTTTCCCTAAAGAATAAATTGATACTAGGTTGTTCCTTGGAAATTCATCATCTGTTCCCTACCATACTTATCACTTTCAATACCTTTTCCCTCCATCTCCCTATCCTTTTGGGATCTTCGGGTGTATTGACCTAAGAAAGGTTTGTACCTTACCTCATAGGAGGAAGGGGATAAAGTCCCAGAGGGTAAAATTAGTTGGAAAAAGATAAAATCCAATCATAAAACCTTTGATATTATTCACCTAGGGATCCCTGATAAAGAAATGAAATGATTCTCTGAAAGAAATGGGGGATCTACAAAATGAATGATAATGAATAATCAAGGTGTTAGTTAGGGGATATGAAGTATCATCATGAGTCGACCTATCATGATCATAATTATTTAGCAGTATGAAATCACCATCATCTAGTCACCAAGCCAGGGTAGTGACTATCAGTTGCATAACTAAGGGAAAGGGGGTCTCATCATGATCCAGGAGGTTCCCCAGGTCCAGAAAATGCTCAAAAATTAAAGTTCTCAGAAATGGATGAAATCAATTCCATTGCGATCGTATCATCGTACTGATTCTGAAAGTATATTTTCTTTCTCAAACGGGCTCCATATGCGAGATTTATCTCACTCTGATCAAATTCTCAAACAACTAAAAAGTCAAAGCTCAAACTAGAAAAAAGTCAATGCTGACGTCAGCATGACGTCACCAAAGACATCTCATGATGTTGATGTGGCAAAAGTTGACAAGGAAGATGACAGATCAAATCATATTTGGACATGTGGCATGAGACACTTGTCAATGTTCGGGCAAATGTGGTGGTGCCACGTGGCCCAGGCATGGGCATCCACGTGGCACCCAGTCAGCAGTCTCAGTGGAAAGTTCTAAAAATGTTTGGGGGTCCATGGGTTTTGAACCCACGACCACCCACCATAGTCCAAGCACTTTGGGAAAGTTCCAAACACCAACACGCCCACATGAGTCTTGTTATCTGAAACAAGTTTAAAATTAATTAAACTTTAATATATGAATATGGTGTGGAGGAGGAGCCCCGGCCCATGGTATATTATCATTTCACACGCACTTAACCCAGAACCAGGGGGATAATCCCTATATGCGCTCGGATTTGTTGGTTAGGCCGAGGGCACATGATATGAGCCCCAAATCTAGGAGCTAGCGCAAGGAATGAGCCAACGCTTAGCCCTTTGGGCTAGCACTTGACCATATATAGTTGCATATGACCAATTATACGGGGCATGCACCTATCCCAAAGGGGATTAATTGTATATTTTGCCAAAAAGTGGGTTTTTGACTTATATTTAGCCCATAATTTGTATTTTTCCTCATATTATGACCATAAAGTGGTTTTTTTTAGGATATCTTGGCCATTTGGAGGGGGATTTGATCCCAGAAAGAGGCCATATCTTCAGGGGAAGTTAGGCTTCCTCATCTGAGCCTGAAAACTATATAAACCAGGATTTTTGAAGCTTGAGGACAACTTTTTGATGCAGGGAATTGGAGGAGCAGTTTATGTATTTTAGCTTTTTCTCATGTTTTGAGAGGCCTTTTAATCATGTTTTGAGAGGCCTTTTAATCATGTTTGTGAGGCCTTCTTCTTCAAAAACAACACTAGGGCACCTGAATGTGACACACTTGGGCATATATACCCATTCTTCAAAAGTTATCCAAGCTGCATATGTAATTCCTTCAACTCTTGTGTTCTCATTCTATAAGGAGTCTTGGAAAATGGGGTATCTCCTAGAACCTTATCAATGGAAAAATAAATGTCTCTGTTTGGTGGTAATCCTCATATATCCCCAAGTACATCCTCAAAATATTTCAAGACTAGATGTTCTTAAATACTTGGAATTTTATCCTTAGCTTCCTCTTCCATATGGGTTGTATAGCTATGGTATACTTTCTTGAAACTCTTATTCAACTTCATGGATGACATATATCTAATAGATATAGGACCTGGAATCCCCTAAACATTTCCTATGTTCCCTTCCTCATTAGGACAAGTTAATTCTTTGTTGTAGAAATCTAGGACAACATGTTTCTTGTCAAACTAATCAATACCAATTAAATATTATATGAACCCAAATATATGATTTTCAAATCTTCCTTTGTACTGAGTCAATTAATGTCCATTGGAAAATCCTTAACCATCTCATTAATCCATCTCTTAGCTTTCATGGCTAGTTGAAAAATTCAAGGTTTCTAATGTTTTCTTCTTTGTAAATGGAATATTTCAACAAGATTAGGATTTATGTAACTATGGCTAGCTCCAGAATCAATAAAAATTCCTATGAGATGATCCTCAATCTTACCCTCTACTTCAATCATAGGATATTGGTACCCCTCTTTCTTGTTGTCCATGGCTACATAAATCCTTGGCATGCTTATCCTCACGTCCTCAACTGTATCAACCCCATAAAATTATATTGTAAAAAATACTCACTATTTATCCATCTAATATCTAGGAGGAAAATTATGACTTCCAAAAATCAATAGTTTCACCCTTTTTGTACTTTTTTTATAGGTACAATAAATATCAGAGGTCAACTTCTACCACTTACAGAAGAAAATATGGCGAGAACTAGGAAATGTTTTGTATTGGGCGCATGTATTATTTATGATTTTGAACACAAAACAAATTTCATATTTAGGCATATATGCTCCTATCAAATTCTGTATAAATTTTTAATTGATGACTTTGCACTTTCACACCTTCTCTAGAATTTAGAATTTTAGCCAAAACTAGCTTTCCCAAGTGGAATAAAACTACTAAAAGCTTCCTCAAGAAAACAATTTCTAGAATGATGAGTAGATAAAATGTTGACTAAATGAAAATTTATGGATTGGAGATTTGGGGTCCCTTTTCCTCCCCTAAAGTTTTCGAGAATCCCCAAAATGCTTCAAGGAATAGTGAATTTTTCCCTATTTTGTCACGTCCACTCCAAATCCTTTAGAATTTTGGCATAATACCAACTAGGTATCTTCATGCCTTTTTTTTGGACTCTTTGTTAGAAAATTCACCCTTTTTTGGGTGTTGGTTATTGAGATTGACCCATATCTTCAAAAGTCACTAATATGCATTTTTCATAAAACTGAAGTAGAATTTATTGAGTCAACCTCAGTAGTATTATTGTAGCCCTCCACACTATGGAAAAAATTGTTAAATTTCATCGAATTTTGAGTTGAACTTCTCCTATTATGGAAAAATAAGTTTTTGGCTACAAACTTATTATTATGATTTTATAAATTGTCTAATTTCTCCTTCGCCCTTCTCTTCTTCTTCTCTTCTCCTTCTTTCACTCTTTTTCTTCTATCTTCTCTCCTCCTCTTCTCTCTCTTGTCTTTTTTTCTCGTCCTTTCTCTCCTCTTCTATATTTTCTTTTTCCACTTCTCTCTTCTCTTTTCTCTTTTCTCTTCTTTCTTTATTTTATTTTATTTATGGCCCCACCTATACCTGTCTACCTTCCTAGTGCCTTGATTGACCGTGGATAAGACAATGGTGTTGCTTCCTCTTCCATCCTTCCACACGACAATCCTTTATTAACTGTGGGGATGGGAAGGTCCTATCCCACACCCTTTTTCTCGACATGTGTGACTTGTCAATTCCTATGATAAGATGACAGAGATCAAAGGAGATTGATGACTCACATAGATATTAGAGGTATAATTGTAGTGATTTTAATGCACTAGTGCATTTGGGTCAAATTCCAATGGCGCGTTCGCCGTAATTGCCACTTTATATTGTCGGAAGAAAGACAAACCTCAGATCCCCTCAAATGTCGTTTCACAGGACGTCTCTTTTCCGATGACATAGTTTTCGTCTGTATTGCGACGTTTAGGTCGTGGAAAGAGAGACGTTTCAGACATGGCAAGAGCGACATTTCCGTCGTGGCAAGAGCGACATTTCAAACGTTGCAAGAGCGACGTTTAAAAGGTGGCAAGAGAGACGGTCTGAAGGTGGCAAGAGAGATGTTATAAAGGTGGAAAGAGAGACGTTCCAGAGGTGGAAAAAGAGATGTTCTTAAGGTGGCAAGAGAGACGTTTTAAAGGTGGAAAGAGAGACGTTTCATAGGTGGCAAGACCGATGGGATGAGGTATCAGTTCCGACGTGGTTGCTATGGGAGCGACACTCTTGGACGTGGCGAGAACGACATCTGGAAGGTGGCAAGAGCGATGATGTGGAGTTACTAGCTTCGACGTGGTTTCTATGGGAGAGACAATCTTGGAGGTGGAAAGAGAGACGTCTTGGAAGTGGCAATAGCGACGGAAAGAGAGTGAAAGACGTGGCAATTGTGACGGTTGTATAGGTATTTAAAAAAAAAATACAATATCAATATCAAGACCTAATAGTCATTCCAAACCCAAAGGAGGAGTAATTCATATAGGTGTCAGCTAGTGACCCACTTAATAGTTTCCTTAGGCTTTCCCTCGCAGTAAAGGTTGGGCTTTTTCTTTCGGGAGTGTCTAAGAGATAAAAAGACCCAATAATCTTTGAAATTTGTGGTTCTCTACAAGATAGTTATTTAGTAGAACAATATTTAAGGCTATATACAAGACAAGGTAGCTAGCTCTAGTAGAACAATATTTAAGGCTAATAACTGAATAGACTACAAGAATTCAACACATTTGAATATTGATATAAATATAACTTCAACTTCATAGCTTGATAGTGGAAGGAAACTCACAAGAAAACAATAGGTTGTTAAAGATGTTGATGCAAGCTGGTGGAACTTGATTATGATGCATAAGTGATCATTGGGTTGTTGGAGGAAGTTGAATCCACTCATCTCCACAAACTCAAAATACCCGCAACTTTCTCCATCCTAAGTAGAATGGAACTTTCACTTTAAGAGCTCATAGAAATGACCCTCATGCATATCAGGCAATCATGGAATGAGGTCACTAATAGACTTACCAATGGAATTAACTCTAAAGGATCTATTTATGCAATAAGTTAGGAGACCTACCATTCTCAAACGTGAAGTTGAGTTGTGAAGAGTTGCTAAATAAGTCCAACCTCACTCATAAGCTACGGTAATGGTGGAAA
>SNQJ01S0019851.1:68684-103979 GCA_010110895.2 Picea sitchensis
ATTGTAAGGCAATCTTCTACAGGACAAAGAATCAATATCAATTCACTAAAGAAGGTCAAGATTATGTGGTTCATGCTCATCATGTTAAAGAAAATAAAACACTTCAAACAATGGAACAATTAAAGAAGGCAGTGCAAGAAAGAAACAAACCAATAATTGTTTCAAATGAAGTAATTGATCTTAAGCAAGAAGAAGAAATGATTGTTGAATGGAAAATCAATCATAAGTTGCTTCAAGATAAGCTCATGTCGTGCAGATATTTCAAGTATATCAGCTCATTTGCGGTCGTCTTCTTGATACTATCATTAGTAATGTTTTCTACATGGATGATAGTGGCTTCAGTAAGATGTAGCAGGGCTCAAATGGCTAACAATATACTGTCAGTTGTCATGATTGTGTTACAGTTGATCTTGATGAGACAGGTGCATAGGACAGAGTTCAGAGACAGAGGACAAGCCGGGTGGCCTATCCCAAGCTTGTTGACTGGTCAGTAACCTTTTGGGGACCAAAAGGTCTTTTAGTGGGGAAGTGTGAGCCAGAATCGGATCCAGAAGCCTGATAGGGCTTAAAAATGATCAAAAATAAAAGTGCTCGGAATCTGATGAAACTAGCGCCATGGAATCTGTCTCGTCTTCCTGATTCCGACGGTATATTTACTTCGTCAAACGGGCTCCGTATGTGCAAGATATCGTGTTCTGTCCAAAAAGGCAAACATGCAAAAAAAGGGGATGACTGTATAGTCCGTACAGTGCCACGTGGCATGCTAAGTGTACAGGACGTACAGTCCATACATATGATGTGGTAGCTCTAGGAGGTGACATGTGGCAAAGCATGACATGCTGATGTGGCATACGGGAAAACAACTGGACCAATCCATGGGTGACACATGTCACCACTGTAAGGGTGACACGTAGCACGATGTCAGCAGCTGACTGGGTAGGTACGATGGCAGACACGCAACATGATGACAAGGAAGTACGGTGACAGCTAGCAGGTGACATGGACCAATCGGCAAGTGACACTTGGCAAGTTGTGGTTGGTTGTTGAGGTGCCACGTGGCCCAGTCACGGGCTGCCACGTGGCACCCTGTGGTTGGTTTATGGTTTTATGTAAACGTTTATGGGTTTACCATGGGTCAAACCCCTGACCTTCCTCCAAGCAATGGATTGACAGGACCGGGCTAACCACCCGGGCCCCTGCTGGTTCTTATAAACTATATGGTAAACAATTTATATGAATTTGGTTAAAGGATAGGTCGGCGGCGGAAAGGGCTGGGGCTTAGCCCTAGTCCATGGTTCAACACATGTTACCACACGACCACGACGTGGGGTGTATATGGATAGAGCCAGCCCTTATATCCCAGGTGGATCCCACAGGACCGAGGCCTATCCACAAAAAGGGCGTGGAGGTTAAGTTAATAGCCCGAGGTCCTATGCATATGCTCGAACTAGAAGCCGAATACAGGGGGCCAGCACTTAGCCTTTGGGCTAGCACTTGGACATATGGCCCATATGACCATGCCAAAGGGGGTGCGCACACGGAATCAGGGGGATAATCCTCTAATTTTATACAATTTTGGGTTTTTTTACTATAGTTTGGGATTTCCATTGATATTTTGCCTATTTTTAATTGATTTTCTCCATTTTTGGGAGATATTGGGCATTTTTGGAGCCCAAATTTTGGGAGGAAGTTGGGGATGAATAGCCAACTTCATATCTATATAAACCAGGCCTATTTGAGGCCATAGAAGTCAGTCAAAGTAGAGTTATGCTGAAGGGAAACCAAGCCAAAGCCATTTTTATGCAGGGAAGCTATTGAGGAGCAGACGCTGTCGGGCCATTTCTGAGAGCTCCGGATGTTCGTTTTGCGTGTTGTTTTCTTTGTAGGGTTCTAGAGATATGGATGAACATGACCAGATCAGTCTTGTAGCCCATTGGCACTGCAGCGATGTACTTTTGAGCTTTTGAACAGAAATAAAGAATCCTCCCCCATAGAGACAAAGGCCCGGAGACGTAGGCAAAGTTGTGTCGAACTCCATTATCAATTCTCATGCTTATGGTTTGCTGTCTATTATTTCATTTCAGATCTGAAAATGTGTATATGGATGTCATAATTCCTCTTCTTTCCTCGTTCTTTCACTAATTTTCTCAAATGGTTAATTAACACATGCAAAATTAAAACTCAACCATAGTCATTAAAAGGTCTGACGGATCATTCTCTACAACCAATAAATGCATTGACTATGGCCAACCAAGGTCTTCCCAAGATAATGAGATTCCCTTTAGCAAGATCCTTTGAATGAATGACAAGGAAGTCTATTGGATATTCCCATGATGCTAATGTGACTATGATATCATCCAAGATTCCTTCAAGTATGAATTTTGTCTTATCTTCTAATTCCAAAATAGTTGGGGTAGGTCTAAGGAAGTGTTTCAAATGTAATTCTTCTAAGGTAGTTACAATCATAAAATTGATGGTTTCCCCTAGGTCAATGAGAGTATTTCCAATGGGAACCTTATTAATGGTTATTGTTACTATGGGATTCCGTGGGTTTGCATACTTTGTGACCCTAGGTTGTTTTGATATGTACTCAAACAACTCTCTGATCATATGTACTGTTGGAGAATCATTTTGTTTCCTACCTGGATTTTTTATACAAAATTCGTTGATCACCTTACTGTAAATTGGAATGTCATTTATGGCTTGTAATAGGGGAATTTTGACACATATATTCTTTAATTCATTTATAATTTCAAATTCTGGTCAAATCATTGTTTTTTTTATTGCTAATCTCTTAGGATAGGGAGGGACTTTTGTAGTTTTCAAGGAATCGCTTCGGGGAAGCATATGTTCTTGGTCTTTGGGGATAATAATATATTCCCACCTAGTGTCATATGATGTCTGGTTGGGAGTTTCATCATCTTCTTCTTCTCGAATGACTACTGAAGGATTCTATTTATCCATAACTTTCCTCAACCTTAGTTGAATCACATGTAATGGAACAGGAGAAATAACATATGTCGGGAAAGTTTGCAGCTCAACATTGTGAAGAGGTTGAGTTGGTTTATTATTCGGGTTAGGCACTAGTTGTGCTGGTAATAATGTTGGTCTTGGGGAATTTGTATTTTGAAATTGTTAAGGTTGTTTTGGAATAGGAGGTAAAGCTGGGGTAATAAAACCTGGCAAAATTTGTTGGATGTTTGGTGGAAATGGTGGGTAAGGTTGAGTGGCCATAGAAACAGGTGGAATCTTAGTGTTCCCTTGGGTATGCCCCCCTCTCCATCCTTGTAACCAAGGATGGTGTGAAGCATACTAAGGAGCATACTTCTCCAATTTTCCAGGTTCCACTATTGTGGTTGCTTGTAATAAGGCGGAGCTTGAGGTGCTAGATCTTGGTATGTAGGCTGACTCCTATGATTATGTGGCCTTCTAGGTGCAGAAGAAGATTTTCTAGGATCCCCACTTTTATAAATGGATAATAAACAAGGTAGTGATGGGAATTTCAGTTGGATGATATTTAGTACATAAGCCACAAATTGAAATGTTATCTAATGGGCATTCCCTTGACGAATGCCCCCTACTGCACCTTGGAAAAAATATGCACATTGTTTCATTCTCTTCCTCCTGTTTCTTCTTAATATTTAAAGTATCCAATTAGGAACCTATTGTACATAAAATATTAGTTTTAAATTTATCCAACATGTTTCCTATTTCTACCCTTGTAATCCTACCATAACTAAATCCTTTTGAGTTTCTACTATAGGGATCTTTAACACCCTTTCTAGTTTTGGCCCTACTTCTTGAGTTGTTTCTACTTATATCACAGATCGTAGTGAATGGTTTATGGGATATGTCTCCTGATGACATTAGGTTAAGTGTTTCCAGATATTCTTCCAAAATTCCTTTAAGAAAAAGAGTTATGATTGCATCGTTTGGAAGGTCATGTTATTTCTATTTTTGTGAAGTATAAGAAAACCATTCCATGTAATCTTCGAGACTCACATCTTATAATTGTTGAATTTTAAAAATATCATTATGAGAATCTTTAGATTTTCAATAGTCTTGGTATTTCTTAAGGAATATCGTATTCATATCTTTCCAAGATCTAATACTAGACTCTCCTAATCCCATGAACCATCTACGTGCAGAATCCTTGAGAGTGGCATGAAATAGTTTTAATTTTTGAGCATCTTGCAAGTAGTTATAACTTCTGGAGAAGATATCAAACTCAAATAGGAAGGCATCTGGGTCCTCAATGCTCTTACCATAAAAGGTGGGTATTCCAGAGAGTGTAATGTTATTCATGTTAACATTTTGTGTGGTATCCAAAATTGGAAACCCAAAAGTGGTTTATGTTTTCTTTCCTACTTCTTCTCCCTCTTCATGTCTTACATGGTTGTGATCCTCCTGATCCTCCATACTGATCTGATTCCCAAAGAGAGAATAACTTAATGGTTTTATTCTTGAAGATAACGAAGTGTCCCAAGGTTCTTTTTTAGGAAGGATATCCCTTTGATAGGAAGATTTATCTACTATTTGGATGTCAGGGACTTTGCTTGAGCCTACTAAAACTGTTGGTTCCAAAGTTGTTTTTTCAACTTGGGACACAACTATATTTGTTGAACCTCCAAAGATGGAATTCACATGTTCAAGGTCAATGATATATTCAAAGTTAGAATCCCCTGATGGTGGTAAAAAGGATAAGGTTTTCTTGGTTGGTTCTGATGAGGGTTCGAGTGGTCTTGCCTCATGTCCTACTATTGTTGATGTCTCAATTTTTTACTCTATGGTTTCCCCAGTTGTGGTCTCTTCTAAAACTTTTCTGTCTTTTTGGGTTGAGCTATCCCTTACTTGAACTTTCTGGTACTATTCTACATAGTTTATATATGGATTGTTCCTTCCTTCAAAAAGGCTAGAAGGAACTTTGATCAGAATTTCTGGATTGGTTTTGATATATCTACCCTTTGGTTCACTAGGTTTGTTCATGAAAGCATTATAGAAAGGAAAACTACCATTGGGTTTGGAAGAACCTACTATAACAGATGCATAGGTTCTTACCTCTCATCTTAAAGTTCCCCCACCACCAAACTAGTACTAATGCTCAGAAATAATCTCTTTCCTAATTTTTTTATACCTTTAGAAAACTCCCCAACAACGATGCCAAAAATGATAGGTAAACTATATGTACTGTTTTCCCTCAATTAGTTATCGACCAGGGTAAGTATACTTAGATTTGTGACATAGTATGAGTCAAGGCATAAAGAAAAAACTAACAGAAATATTAACTAGCCAAGAGGATGGTTTACCCTAAGGATCAACACTCTTTTTAAATGGTTGAAAATCTTGGTATTTCTTAAGTATACTGCTCAATAGTCTTGGTATTTCTCTCAAGTATACTGCTCAGATGGATTGTTAATTAACACATTTAAAATACTCTAAATAATTAACAATCCATCTGAGTAATATACTTGAATTTAAATGTACAAAGAAATATTTTAAAAATTTAGCTTATTAATCTAAGTGAATCAACTTTTCAAAAGAAATCTATGACTATGAACAATTCATATAAGTAAGAAGCTCTTTGAATGAACAAGCGGTTTGTGGATAAGTAAGCAATCTTTCAAAATCAATTCTTCAAAGTGAACTCTATTCTTAAAGAATGTCTTCAAAAACTCACAATTACTTTTATCTTGCATGAAATAAACCCTAATCTTATACTAATCTTCCTAACTAAAAGTAAAGAGCATTGTGATAATATTCAAATGTGATGGTTATGTCTACGGTGGAGAATTACGTAATGATGACATCTAATCACTACTAATAATTCAAATGGAATCAATCCGATGCCAAATTCTATAGATAAGTTCAGAGTATGAATAAGACAATCTACGGAGAGATTTACCATTATGAAGATATCAATGCATATTCTTGGAATTAACACAAATTATAAATCTTGTACGAAGGAATTTGAAATCAATTACTATCATATTAATCTAATGCTAGAAATAAAGAAAAAAAGTCGTGTGAATCTATAAGAAGTAACTGACCATCATAATTTAATAAAGTAGATATAGTTAAGAAAGACACTGCCTAAATAACCAAACTGTGAAGTAATTTACAGCTTATGAAACAAAGGAAGAAAGCTATGATTGCATAGTTAAACAACTATAAACATATACCCATTAATAAATTACAACCTGCATAACAAGATGTTAGGTGTTGGAATATAGACAAGTAAATATGGACAACTGTGAGTACCCTTTAATCCACATACAATTCTAGGGAGAAATCTACAAGTTATATAAAAAGATATACACAACAACACAATTTTAACAAGTAACCCGAAATTAGCAAGTGATGAAAGTTAAAGGAGAAAATGTAAATATGCAACAATATGAACAAGCTACCTAAACCACTGGTCGGCCCCCCAGACAGTTGTGGCACTACTCCAATATAAAACACAGTAACAAAATTAGCATAACATTAGTATTAACATCAAAACAATTTTTATAGAGAAATTCAAGATAATGACTGTATATGTAAAATTGTGTCCCGAAGACACAGAGTCATCATAACTTGGTCCAGATGAAGGAGGTGCATGCAAGACGAGAACAAATCTTGACCGTTATATTTGGGCACGAGAAACAACAACCTCTTAATCTAGGTAAGTTTCCCAGTGGTCAAACCCCAACATTCTTAGCACTTCGCAAGTTCAAAGTTTTTCATTTTTATGCATAGAGGAGACAAGTATCCCAAAGTCCCGAAGCCTTAAATCAATCGGGACCGCCTATTTGCAAGGACATGTGTCAATGGATCAAGTGGATCCATAAGATCGAAAGTCTGGGAGATCAGAAGTGCAGAGTATAGGGGACTCTCGAAGCTTCAAAGAGTCAGAGTCCATCTCCACCGTCCATTTGAAAGGGACATGTGTCAACAGATCTGGAGGTCCAAAGGTATAACACTCTAGAAGAATTAGGCTAAGGTGAAGCAAGAGCTACCAAAGGGTTGGGAGCCAGAGTAGATCCCCGCCGTTGATTTCGGTGGATAGGTGTCAACAAATCTAGTACTCTGTGTTGACGATTAAAATTGCAATGAGGAATTTCTCCCGCAAAGTATTGTTAAAGCCCTATTATTTAAAACTATGCTAATAACATAATACTAGTAGGTGGGACCCCCTTGTAGACTAGAGGCTCAGAGATAGTCATATCACACATTTTATGTTGTTGTTTCGATGTTGCGTACATGGTCTGATATGGTTGACGATGCATTCTTAGTTCCATTTTGACATAGTGATAGGTGGATGATGCACTTTATGGGATGTTTTGCTATTCAAATCTTTAATTTTATGTTATGATTGGCATATATTTACATTTTCTATGTTTAATAATGTCACCATGATTTATCACCTAGCTACACATGCACAAGAAAAATGTTAGTAACAACATAAACAAAAGCAAAGGGAAGAAACTTATGGAAAAATCCTAAAAGAAAGGGCCTATGTTTATGTTATGTTAGAAGTTATTTGCAATTAAAAATGTAAATATGTTAGTGTTAGTCTTAACTATTAAATGGTTATGTGATTTTCATTTGAGTTATTATGGGGGCATATGATATGGCAATGCATATGGTGTGAAATAAGGATTTGGCAAGGGTTAACGTAAATATTTTGGGTGGCGCATTGGGCAAGGAATAATCGTCGCAGTTTTCAATGGATTGGAAAATGATTACATGGTTAATGATATGGTGAGTGTTGGTTGTCTTTTACTTCAGAATTGAATAGAAGAGGAGATGGAAGCGACATGCAGTAAATTCATGTCACTCCATACTCCCCCCATCAAGCCATCACCCTAGTATGGTTATTGTTGCATTTCGATCTGCTGGTGGTTAAGCTCTGAAATTCAATCTTGTGAAGAAAATGCTCGACCAAATCGCCCTTCTTAAGCTATCAGTTATAGGTATGGTTCTTTTTCACCCCATCCATGAATTATTCTTTGTGTATGAATGAAAAATGGCTCAGTAATTCTTGGGTTTTTCTTTTCCTAAGAATTACAACTGTTTAAATACTTGGGTTTTCTCTCTGGAATGATTATGTGTTTGTTCGATTTGCAAGTAAAATAATTGGTTTGGTTGAGTTGTGTATTCTCTGGTTGTTCTGTTGGTGAAAATCATGATGGGTCTCTATGTGTTTGAATGAATATGGGTATTATTGTTCTGTGTTTTTAGTGGAGCATTAATCCATAAATAGTAGCAACTTTCCCCTTAATTGGGGAATATTACATTAGTAATGTTATTTTATTTATGTCGTCTTGGGTCCATTAGCTGTAATTTTACCTCATAGTCTCCTATATATACCAAGGAGAAATTTTCATTTGGAATCATCTTGTACTTGAACATTTATGTGGTGTAAAAGGAGGTTTCCCCCTTAAAGAGGCTTATTATTTGAATTTTTCTCTTTTTAAAGGCATTGAGTACTTACTCTGAGGTTTTTCTATGCTATATTCATATTTGGTTCTTAACATATGATATCAGAGCTCAAGGTCTTGGGGTTTCTCTACTACATCTGAGACACCTTGGAATTTTCGCTATAATTTGTTTTCTGTGATGTTTCAGAAGGAACCCCTTGGATGATATTTAGTAGGCATATCAAAGTACATTGGGTTAAAATTTCATCTCCCGAGGCCTTATACTTTCGTAGATACAGCCTGTGTAAGATAAGGTTCTGGAATCATCCTGAATTGAGTCATTGCGGAATTTTTGCTATAAAACAATTTATGTAACGTTTCAGACCCTAAACTTAGAAGGTTATTCAAAGAAATTAGTAATGTATCCTTGATAAAAATTCCAGCTTCTGTGTCATCTTACATTTGTAGATACACCCTGTGGAAGATAAGGTATCTGACTAGTCCTATTGACTAGTCTCAAGAAGGTGTTCTGTGTAAAACAATCATAACTTCTTCCTAGAGTATCAAAATTGAGTGAAACTAGTTGCATTGGATAGTGGACAGTCCGTAGTATATCTGGTACAAGTTTCATAATTTTATGTCAATTATTTGGTGCGGGGAACACTATACAAGTGAGATCTCCTGGAAAGGCCAAAAATCAGCAAGTTGTGGGGAAGTTACCGTAAATTCCACTTGGAACATCAAATTTTGATCAGACCTATGGAATTATAGAGAAGAAAAATCAAAGAACTACAAAAAATAAAGTTCCATACCCATAAGGGCCAAAAATTTGGGTATAAAACAGAAGAAAGATTGTCTAGCAGAACCACCTCAAAATCAAGGTTTAAGGTGATACTTGGCCAACATGCCAGCAAAAAAGGGAACTTATACACCAAATAAGCCTCCAAACAATCCTAATTGGACTCTTGATGAAGGTGAAGAAATTCATAGGGACATAAATTAATTACAAAATAAGACAGTGACAAACGATGAACTACAAGGAATGATGGATTCAACTGAAGCTAAGTTGGAGGCAATAATGGATACTAAGATGGATGGTTTAAAAAGGGAGATGATGGAATGATTGAAAAAAATCCTAATAGAGAGGACACCTGAAAGTGACAATGTATCGCATGAAATTCATGATGAGGACACAAGGAAGATGAATCAAGTATGGAGAAACTCCAACTTTGGGTTGAATACCAACCACGTTCCTAAGATCAATATGAGGAAGTTTGATGGCAAGGACCCAATCACATGGATACTTCAGATGCAGCAAGTCTTTGATATACATAATGTTGCACATACACAAAAGGTATGAATTACTTCTTTTTATTTAGAACCCAATCAATTTGTATGGTGATGCAGACCCCTTATCCCTCCTAAGGGCTGCGTGACTTCCCAGTAAGGATCTTTTGATTCTGGAGCCGAAATGGCTCTCCTAGTTCTAAACTGGAACCCTTTGGACAATTACATAGGTCCCTTACGAATGCTCAGTTGGATTTTTCAGGTGCCAAGCGTAACCTCCCATAGCGCGCTATAAAGAGTTGTGACCAAGTGCCAAGCCGAAAAGGTGCTTATCAGGGACCAGGACTTTGCGAGTCAAGTGTCCTATCTTTTGGTCTCTTGAACCTCCGGTAGCCGAAATGACGAAATGGTCTGGTTCTCACTCCTTCGGGATTTCGCGTTTCATGAAATCTGGATGCAAAGGATATCCTTTCACCGTAGGGTCTTCGATCGCCAAAAAGTCAAAATACCCGGTGCCTATTCTTTCAGGATTTCTTGTTTTGCAAAATCAGGATGCGCGGGATGTCCTTTCTCCTTAGAACCTTTGGTCGCCGAAAATCCAAAATGCCCAGCACTTCTTGATTTCAAGATTTCTCGTTTTGCGAAATTAGGATTCAAAGAGTATCCCTACTCCTTGGAGTCTCCGGTCGTCGAAAAGACGAAATTCCCGGTGCCTATTAATTTTGAGATTTTGCGTTTCGCAAAATCAGGGTACAAAGGGTATCCCTGCTCCTTGGAGTCTCCGGTCGTCGAAAAGCCGAAATGCCCGTCACCTATTAATTTTGGGATTTCGCGTTTCACAAAATCAAGGTACAAAGGGTATCCCTATGATCGATGACTCACGTCGAATCACGATTTCGCTATTTCACGATTCGAGGTTCTGAGGGACAAGAACCTCTATCTTTCCAACTCCCGGTACCCGAAGTCCTGAAATGGACCAACAATTCAGATCATCCTGTGATTGACGACTCTAATCGAATCATGATTTCGCGATTCGGGGTTCTGAAGGAAAAGAGCCTCTGTCCTTCCACCTCCCGGTACCTGAAGTCCCGAAATGAATGTTGAGAAACTCTCGCTGCTAACCTCCTTGAAGCTCTACCTAATCCGACGGACTGCAGGGTTTCAGTGTTCCTCCTCGAGGATTCTCCACTGTACGTTCGAATTTCCAAACTCTCCTCCTGGATCTATGCAGGGTTAAATCCTATGCTCCTTCCTTCAATCGGATAGCCTATGGGGATTTCCACCTCGTTCCAACGTTCGACAACGTTCTTCCTCCTGAGCTTTTACTCGATTTCAACTTAGGGGATTTCTAAGTCTACGAAGACGCGGTCTTTTCTCCTTCCAGGGAATGGGTTCCTGGATATTGATAACACTTTCCGAAGTGTTATTCCTCCTGAGCTTTGTCTGGTTTAGACTCCGTCTTCCACACACTCCTTGCATCTGAGGGAGTTCGATAGCTCAGATTCATGACGTTTTCTCTCTGGTTCGATACAAAACTTGCAGAGCTCCCAGTGAAGAGAAAACAATTCCACAACATTCCTCCCTGGCTCAATGCACACCTTGCAGAGCTCCAAATGAAGAGAAACAAGTGAAACTGCCAAAATCTCACAGTTCCATTCACTTGTTGATAAAACAGAAAATAACAGGAAAATACACACAGTCCAAGCACAACACATTTGGATCAATTTTCCATTCTGTTATATTCACAAGTGCCCAATGGCTACATATTACATTCAAAATTACAGTAACTCAAAAACATTTTTGTCCTGCTAACTCACAGTTCTCTCTTACAACTCTTTTTTCTCTGTATTCCAACCCTCTCTAACTGGGTGTGTAAACTTCTACATAACTCAAAGATGTTTCTAGGGTTTCCCTTGGCTACTTGCCTACTCTAATATTCCTCCTACACTATCTAAGTTCAGTCGCATTCCAGAGCCGAAGTGGAAACTCCTGCTCTGTTTACAATTTTCAAAACATGCCTCAAAGGGTAAAATTTGGCATTGGTTCAAGCGTGCCTCCAAAGGTGAATTTTGACGCTGAGTGAAGGTGAATTTCAAAAAATTGGCTGCAACTGTCAGTGTTGAATTTCCGAAAGAACTCACACATGTTGAGTGGTCCTACCTCTGCGCGCTTGCCAACGATGCTCCTGCATCATACTCCCCTTGACAAAAATTCATGGACTCCTGTCCATGAGCTCCTCTACTGATTTTCCCTTCTTCTGGATAGTAGCTTCATTTTCCCAACTGGCATATTCTATTGGGTGTCCCTTCCATTTGACTAGATAGTCAAAATAAGTCTTCCTCCTGGTCTTTTTGCCAATCCTCTAATCAACAATTTTCTCCATCTGCGGCTTTTCTGCTACAGGCATGTGTTTCTCCCATTGAATCTTTACTTGATCTTCTGACCCTTCTGTGTCATATTTTCTGTAAGGATACAGGTCTGAAACATTGAATATGGGTGAAATGCCCGCACCATCTGGCAATTCGATCTCATAGGCATTTGCATCAAACTTCCTCAAGATCTTACAGGGTCATATCTTCTTCATCTTCAATTTTTTATATGTTCCCCTAGGGAACCTTTCCTTCCTGAGGTTTGCTAAAACCTGATCTCCCACTTCAAATTGAAGTTCCCTGCGTTGTTGATCATCTATGTGTTTGTATTTCTGATTAGAACTATGTAATTGTTCTTTGATCCGACCATGGAATCTCTGCATCTTAGCAGCAAAATCCTCTGCTCCAGTGCTTCTGATCTCTCCCTGTTCCAATTCCTTTAACTCAGACACTCCCCTGGGTTGCATTCCATAGAGTATTTGGAATGGGCTCCTTCTAGTGCTTTTGTTTGGTGATTCATTGTATGCAAATTATGCATGTGGAAGAATCTGATCCCACTGGTTATGGTGTTCAGTAACCAGGCTTCTCAATAATTTTCCCAAACTTCTATTTACCACCTCAGTCTGCCCATTTGTCTTAGGGTGATAAGTTGAGATGAAGGAAAAATATGTCCCCATATTCTTCCACAATGTCCTTCAAAAGTGACCAACAAATTTTGTGTCTCTATCTAAGACAATGCTCCTAGGTAGGTCGTGAAGTCTCACAACTTCTCTGAAAAACAGATTTACAACATGTGTTGCATCACTGGTCTTATGGAATGGGATGAAATGTGCCATCTTTGAAAATCTATCCACCACCACAAATATGGAATCAAATCCTCTTTTTGTCCTTGGCAATCCCAACACAAAATCCATGCTTATTGCATCCCAAGGCCTCTCTGGTATTGGCAATGGTTGATACAATCTAGTGTTATGTATTTTCCCCTTTGCATGTTGGCAGATTCTACATATGTTCTCATACCTAGCCAATGGTACAAGCTTCTCAACTATGCAAATGTTTTATCATGGCCGAAATGTCCAGCAAATCCTCCACTATGCTTCTCCTTCAGAAGATTGTCCCTCATTGAGCATCTTGGTAAGCACAATTGATTTCCTCTGAACAACAATCCTTCTTGAACCATATACTTTGTCCATTGAATCCTATCTCTTAGTACATGGTTTGTACATGCTTCGTAGGCCCCCTTGAAATCTGTATCATCACAATACATATCCTTAAGGTATTCAAACCCCAAGGTCTTCACCTGGAATTCTTGCAGAATTAAACATCTCCTTCTTAACGCATCAACAACCTTGTTAGTATTCCCAACAATATGTTTTATAACAAAAGTAAAATTGTGCATATATTCAACCCATTTTGCATGCCTCTGGTTCAGTTTTTCTTGTCGGGTTATGAATTGTAAAGCTTGGTTATCACTGTACAAGACAAACTCTCGCGGGACAAGATAATGCCTCCATTTCTTCAATGCTTGAATTATGGCATAGAGCTCCTTGTCATATGTGGAGTATTTCCTCTTGGTCTCGGTCAACTTCTCACTGAAATAGGCAACAGGTCGATTTTCCTGACTTAGAACTGCTCCTATTGCAACTCCACTTGCGTCACATCTTACCTGGAATGTCTTTTCAAAATTCGGCAAGACCAGAATTGGTCATTCTGTTATCTTCTCCTTCAATATATTGAAGCTCTTTTCAACCTCCTCTATCCATTTAAAATACTTGTGCCACTTCATCACTATATCCATAATTGGTACACAAATCCCACTGAAGTCTCTAATGAACTTTCTATAAAAACTTGCTAAACCATGAAATATCCTTACCTCGAACATGCTCCTTGGTGACGACCATTCTATGATCGATTTCACCTTCTCTGGATCCATCTTCGGTTCATTCGAAGAGATCACGAAACCCAAATAAATGAGTTTTGTCTTCATAAAAGAGGATTTCTTCAAATTGATCAGCAACTTCTCCTATTGTAGCCTCCTCATTACTAGCGTTAGGTGCCTCAAATGCTCCTCTTTAGTCTTGCTAAAGACCAGTATATCGTCCAGATATACAACCACGAACTTGCCAATGAAATCTTTTAGAATTTCATTCATCAGCCTCATAAAAGTGCTTGGAGCATTCCTTAAGCCAAATGGCATAACTAGCCACTCATACAGGCCTCCATTCGTCTTAAAGGATGTTTTCCATTCATCACCTTCTCTCATCCTGATATGGTGATATCCACTTTTCAGTTCTATCTTAGAAAAGAAATTTACTCCACTTAAGCAGTCCATTAAATCATCCATTCTTGGTAAATGGAATCTATACCTGATGGTGATATTTTTGATGGCTCTTGAGTCTGTGCACATTCTCCATCCTCCATCTTTCTTTGGGCTTAACATAACTGGTATTGTACATGGGCTCAAACTTTCTCTGACTAAGCCCTTATCCAGCAACTCTTGGACTTGGTTCTTCACCTCCTCATTTTCTTGAGGCGTTAATCTGTACAATGCCTTGTTTGGCAGGCTTGCTCCTGGTATCAAGTCGATATGATGACTGATACTCCTGATGGGTGGCAATGAGTTTGGAAACTCATCCACCACTCTATCAACAAAATTATCCAGCAGCTCCTAAACTTCTTCAGGTAGATCATTCACTGATGTACTTGTAAGGATGGCTCTGGGCTTCCTCACCACAGTGAACTGCATCTCCTCTTCTTCCTTGACTTATTTCAAGAGTTCCTTCCCACTAATGAGAAGTATACTTGTGTTGGTTTCCTCTTTCTCTCTCTTCTCCTCCATTGGCAGCAACATATGTGTCCTACCATTCGTTTCCAATGTATATGTATTTTTTCTCCCATCATGAATGAATTTTTTTTCAAACTGCCATGGTCTTCCCAACAAAATGTGACATACGTCCATGGGAATTACATCACATAGTATTTCATCTTTATATCCTCCTATTTTAATTTCAACCAGACATTGTTTAATGATTGTTACCTAGTGTCCTTTTTGCAGCCATGAGACTTTCTATGGCCTCGGATGTCCAGTTGTCTTCAACTCCAATTTCTCCACCATCTCTGTGGATACTAGGTTGTCAGTACTCCCACTGTCAATGATTACCTTGCATACTTTATCCTTGGTCTTGAAAGCTGAACTGAAGAGACTATTTCTCTGCACTGGCTTTTCAATTTCTGCCTCTAGTTTTAAGAGAAATTTTCTCAACATCAGGGATGCTCCATCCTCTGCTCCTTATTCCTCAACATCTCTTCATTGTGCTTCTGAAATGTGAGCTTCTCCTCCTTCTTTCTTCTTCTCAGGACATTCCCAAGACATGTTCCCTACCCTTCCATAGTTATGGCACCTTACTCCTCCTCTACCTCTTCCTCTAGACGAGTTTCTTCCACCATTATGTATCCCTCATGAACTTCCTCCTCGTTTCGAGTGATTGCATGGTTTCTCAGCCTTATTCTTAGACTGATGTTCTATATCATGGTTAAATTCCTTACTTTTTCTTGGGATCGAGCTCTTACCTCTTACACGCTGGCTCTATTTTCTGGCCATCTTCTCCTCTGCCTTCAACTCAAACTGATAATAATCTTCCATATTCCTTACTGAAATCATGCTAAGCTCATCCTGGATCTCATACCTCAAGCCATTTATATATATGGTGACTCTTTCTTCATCTCTCTCCCTTTTTCCAGTTCTGATGTTTAGCCAGTAGAACTCCTCGGTGTACTCCTTGACTGTCATCCATTTTTGTCTCAAGTTTTGTCACTTCCTAAATAGATTGATCTAGTATTCTTTGGGTATGAACTTAGCCTTCAGTTTGGCTACCATCATATCCCAACTCTTTATCCTCTGCTTTCCTTTACTTCTCCTCTCAGCCTGTAGTTCGTCCCACCACAGTGTTGCATGCCCTTTTATCCTAGTGATTGCCTACTTCACCTTCTTTTCCTCATCGACATATTCATAGTCGAAGTGTTTGTCCATGGACCTTATCCAGTCCAACATTTCTTCAACATATCTATTTCCCTCATACATGGGGACCTCTATCTTAGATTTGCCTCCCAATCTGGCAACTGCTCTCAACAAACATTCTTCTGCAGCATCCTCTCCTGTAGCTTCTTGAACCTCAGCCTCTTCGCTTTCTGCATCACTAACATCCCCAACGTCAGGTGCTCTTCTCTATGCTACTTCCATTACTTCCATTCAGGCACGAAACTCTCGCATATCCCTTTCCACAACACAGTTGACTAAAGGCAGATCTCGTCTTCTTGGCGACATTGTGTTGACTGTCTGTCACACACAGAGTACAATTCCAAGTTTTCTGTCTCCTTATTTTTCCTCCTTCGCCTGAAATATACAAACGAGAAATGGGCTTTAATACCACCTAATGTAGACCCCCTATCCCTCCTAAGGGTTGCGCGACCTCCCGGTTAGGATCTTTTGATTCTGGAGCCAAAATGGCTCTCCTAGTTCCGAACTGGAACCTTTCGGACAATTACACAGGTCCCTTACAAATGCTCAGTTGGATTTTTTGGGTGCCAAGCATGAGCTCCCACAACATGCGATTAAGAGTTGTGACCAAGTGCCAAGACGGAAATTCACTTATCGGAGACCGGGACTTCCTGATTCAAGTGTCCCGTCTTTTGGTCTCTCAAACCTCCAGTAGCCAAAATACTAAAATGGTCCAGCGCTCGTTCCTTCGGGATTTCACGTTTTGTGAAATCTTGATGCAAAGGATATCCTTGCACCTTAGGGTCTCCGGTCGCTGAAAATCTGAAATACCCGACACCTATTCCTTCGGGATTTCACATTTTGCAAAATCAGGATGTTCGGGATGTCCTTGCTCCTTAGAACCTCTGGTCTCCGAAAAGCAGAAATTCTCGGCACCTCTCGATTTCGGGATTTTGTGTTTCGTGAAATTAGGATACAAAGAGTATCCCTACTCCTTGGAGTCTCCGGTCACCGAAAAGACAAAATACCCCACGCCTATTAATTTTGGGATTTTGTGTTTCATGAAATTAGGGTACAAAGGGTATCCCTACTCCATGGAGTCTCTGGTCGCCGAAAATCCGAAATGCCCGACGCCTATTAATTTAGGGATTTCATGTTTCCCAAAATCAAGGTACAAAGGGTATCCCTGTGATTGACGGCTCACGTGAATCGCGATTTCTCTATTTCGCGATTCGGGGTTCTGAGGGACAAGAACCTCTCTCTTTCCAACTCCCGATACCCAAAGTCCCGAAATGGACCAATGGTACAGATTGTCTTGTGATTGACGGCTCTGATCGAATCTCAACTTCGCGATTTTTCGATTCAGGGTTCTGAAGGACAAGAGCCTCTGTCCTTCCACCTTCTGGTACCCGAAGTCCTGAAATGAACATCGAGAAACTCTCGCCACTAACCTCCTTGCAGCTCTACCTGATCCGATGACCTGCGGGTTTTCGGTGTTCCTCCTCGAGGATTCTCCACCATCCATTTGGATTTTCGAACTCTACTCCTAGATCTATGCAAGGTTAAATCATGTGCTCCTTCCTTCAATCAGACATCCTACACGGATTTCCACCTCGATCCAACGTTCGACGACATTCTTCCTCCTGAGCTTTTACTCGATTTTGACTTAGGATATTTCTAAGTCTGCGAAGATTCGGTCTTAGCTCCTTCTAGGGAATGGGTTCCTAGATCTCTACAACACTTTCCGAAGTGTTATTCCTTCTGCGCTTTGTCTGGTTTAGACTCCGACTCCCATGCATTTCGTGTGTTTGAGGGAGTTTGATATCTCAAATTCATGGCGTTTTCTCTCTGGTCCGATGCACACCTTGCAGAGCTCCCAGTGAAGAGAAAATAATTCCACAACGTTCCTCCCTGGATCGATGCACACCTTGCAGAGCTCCAAATGAAGAGAAACAAATGAAACTGCCAAAATCTCACATTTCCATTCACTTGTTTATAAAACAGAAAATAACAGGAAAATACACACAGTCCAAGCACAACACATTTGGATCAATTTTCCATTCTGTTATATTCACAAGTGCCCAATGGCTACAGATTACATTCAAAATTACAGTAACTCAAAAACATTTTTCTCCTGCTAACTCGCAGTTCTCTCTTACAGCTAATTTTTCTCTGTATTCCATCCCTCTCTAACTGGGTGTGTAAGCTTCTACATAACTCAAAGATGTTTCTAGGGTTTCCCCTAGCTACTTGCCTACTCTAAGACTCCTCCTACACTATCTAAGTTCAGTCGCATTCTAGAGCCAAAGTGGAAAATCCTTCTCTGTTTAAAATTTTCAAAACATGCCTCAAAGGGTAAAATTTGGCATTGGTTCAATCATGCCTCCAAAGGTGAATTCTGGCACTAAGTGAAGGTGGATTTCAAAAAATCAGCTGCCACTGTCAGCGTTGAATTTCTGAAAAAACTCACACGTGTTGAGTGGTCCTGCCTCCGTGTGCTTGCCAACGATGCTCCTGCATCATATGGTATCGATTGCTTTGTTCTCGCAAATCACTCATCACTTGGACAATTTTCACGGAAGAAATGATATCACACTATGAGGATAGAAGGAGAAATACCTTCTTTAGCCAATTGATAAATCTCAAGCAAAAGGGTTCAGTTATAGATCACATAGAGAACTTCATAAGATTGAATATAAAGGTAGAAGATATTCCAGATGAGCACTTGATTTATGTATTCATGGTAACTTTAAAGGATAACATTCAACATGAGGTTCACCTTTGGGAACCCAAATCATTGGAGAATGCATTTAGGGTGGCAAGAAATGTTGAAAGTAAAAATATGGTTATGGCTAATAGAAGGACCAATCCTAACATTTATCGAGAGAATAATGATCCTTCTTATAAAACACCTCAACCTACAACGTTGACACCTCAACAATTGGAGGAAAGAAAAGAAAAAGGTTTATTATTTAATTGTGACAACAAGTACATTAAGGGACATAGGTGTGGTGAGAAGAAATTATTCTACATGGATTGTGAAGAGGAAGAAGAACAAGAACCAAAAAAAGAACCATCTCAAGATGAAGATTTGATTACCATGATATCATGTAATCCATTGGTTGGAATTATCACTCCTCAAACCCTTAATATCAAAGGATATATCAAAAAGAAAAGGGTAATAGTCCTAATTGATTCTGGTAGTACTCATAATTTCATTCACTATAAATTAGCCAAAGCTGTCAATTGCTTTGTATATCCAGCACCATAGTTTCAAGTAATGATTGAAGATGGAGGAACTATCAATTTCTTAGTAAAATGAAATAAGTTCAATCTTACTATGGGGGTGTTATAGGTGAATCCTCCTACGGACAAACGGATTCCCTCTTGGTCTCTAGACTCCTAAAGCCAAGATAGAAAAGTGCTTGACATGGACATTAGCATCCTTTTTTAGATCTAATTAAGATAATATATGAAGAGGAAGAAGAATGAAGTGTACCTTGTTAATGAAGTTTGTCCTTGAAAAGTCCAAGTTGAGATCCAATCATGATCTCCTCTATAGGTCTTGTAGAACAAAAAAAGATACAACAGGCTTCCTATTATACTGATATTATCTCAAATACAGATCTATCTACTGAAGACAACTTCATGTGAAACAAACATAATCTTGAAAGAAATAGGACAAGCATGTATATGTATTAATGAGAACAAACGAAGAGTACTTACAATCCTTTGATGAAGGTGCAACAACTTCTTCCATATCTCCTTGTCCAACCCCTTTGCTCAAGTAATCTACACTGATTATGCTTCAATGGCAACTCACTTATGGGATCATAAGTTTGGTGTAATTCTCAATCTCCATATATTCTTTGACCATGAGGAGGCTTCCTTATATAGGCTTGGAGAGGCCTAACCACTTGAGATATCTTTGGGGTAAGTTGAGGTTTCCTCTCCTTTAGTTGTGGATCTCCCCTAATATCAAGCATTCACCTCAGATTTGAATCCAACCACCTTCATATATTGAATAGATTCTTCCCTGATTTCCTCCAACAAACCAAATTTCGCCCAAAAAAGGCCAGCGCTCCCTCAAAAAGAGACACAGAGCATTGGAACACTCCCCTAGAAGAGGGTACAAAGTTCCAATGCTCCTTGAAAGTATGTAGGGGAGCGCTCCCTTCCAAATTTGACTTTTGAGTGTCTTTTTCAGTGGCAAAAGGCTTGTACTCCTTGTCAATTGATTTCCTTTCTTCAAGACTAGTCTTTGAGGTGTCTTAAGTGTTTTTATGATGTCATTAGAGAGACGACATAGACAAGATAATGTTTGTGACACTTGCAAACAATATGAGACACTTGTGATATTTGCAACAACGACACTAGCCTCATTACAATGAATGATTTTGATGTGTAACAGATTTCCCCCCAAAGTGCGAAGTCAGAAGATGATGATGACTGAAGTACTTTGTAGACTTTTTCGAGCAAGGGTATGAATGCAGAGAGGTTGGGAAAATATGCACAAAACCATCAAACAAATATTATGACATGTTTCAAACCCAATGTAGACATACCTATGCTTGAGTGATAAAGACTTTTTAGGTATGGACACCATAAAATACACTTCGGATCCATAATTATATTGATAAAAGGTATATCCACTAAAGATACAATGTGGATATATACTCTTATGACCTAAAATGATCGTATCCACGAAGAATACACAGTGGATATATGAGATGACAAGACATAGCCACGACCAATACAAAGTTGATCTATGTCACAGTATATGTGTCATAGCTCAAAACAACTCCTTCGCAACCTGGAAAAAGTGATAACTCAACCTAGGGTCTTCTTACCAATCCCAATGTAGTATGAATCTAACCATGTGAATAGATGTCCTAATGTTGAACATGGAAGAAACCACTTGATTACCAATCAATAAGGTAAACCGTTAACACGTGCGAGGGAGATCACCATTGATGTCAATGATTCTCAAGGTACTCTAGTACATTTCGATGGATGTGAATAAATGAGATGAAGTCAAACATCCGTGGACTCACCTAATCAGGGGTCAATAACGTAAACACACTGTCGGACACAAGGAGGCCTACCATTGAGGCATGCAAGTCCCAAGGTACTAATTGGTTTCTAAGTCTAGTTCCTGGATAATGTATTGAATTCAATAGGAATAGACTCGTCGAAGGAGGGCCTTGATGTATCCCCAATCAATGACATGAAATGAAGATAGAGATGTAATTGGTAGATCAAATGAAAATGGAATGACATGGGTATTGAAATAGGATATTTGTGATGGATGACTCATGAGGTAGATATTTCCCTTGAACACTGAGGCACAACAGCAAAAACATGACATGAACCAAAACTTTATGATGCAGTGGATGTTGTGACTTTCGTCAGGTAACCCAAAGGATTAAAATAAATTCAGAGGATTGGTTCAGTGTAGAGGTTCAGCAGATTAAAATGCGTGCAAAGACAAAGTGTCATGTTCAAGGGCGACCATAAGAGTTACTTGTAGTGTTCTCAAAAACTAATTGGCTTACTTCCTTCAATTTCCCCCTCATCCAAATAGACGAGTACCTCTTTTTAATTTAATGAGCTTGAGGAGGGTAACACATGCTCGATATGACTCACCTTCGGTAAGTCCCTCTTCCTTTGTTTAGCGAACTGGAAGAAGTAAGGGTTTGGTCCTGTATGGGCCCTTCAATGTATGATTGTTTAACGAGTCCAGAGAAGGTAAACTCAGTGGTTTTTCATATTTAGAGAGTTTGAAATCAACTTAAAGATGACTCCAAGTTTGTCCTTTTTCGTAACGTTAGTCTTGCGAGACCGAAAAAAGAGATAAATTATCACTCGAAAGATTCCCTTTAAAACCTTTTAACGAGTGGGAAAGAAAGCAAGATCACTCGACAATATTTTCATGTTTAGGGAGTCTAAAAAGAGTTTAAAGAAGACTTCAGGGGGTTCCTTTTTCATTTATCCATGCAGGTCCGAAAAAGAGATAAAAGTTTACCTGACACATTCTTATATTTTTGAGCTTAAGAATGAACTAATACTATGCTTGTGAATGTGACAAGATAAAAAATGAACAAAACTGTTGTGAAACCTGTCAATAATGTCAAAAATGCATTCCATGGGATTAATAAGGCCTCCAAAATATTTTACAAACCCCCAAAACTATATGTTTAGGCAAAAAATGAAATGTATAATAGTAAAATGGGGTAGAAAATGTCATTTACCATTTCATTTGTGCCAAGATTTGTAACAGTGGAGAATTTGCCATTTGGAGGTGAATCTTGTTTTTCTCGGTGTCAGAGCTACGGTCAATGATTTTCCTCATCATTTGGACCAGGTTGGTTCTCTTCTTCCCTTATTTCATTTACATGGTTCATATTTTCTTTTAAGGCAATAAATATTTATAAAAAATGATGCCCTGGGTCGGCTCAAGTGCCCAAAAATCTCGGCGCTCCTCTAAAAGTCATGGGGGAGTGCTGAAAGGACTGGAAAATTCCCCTCCTATTCAGTGAAGGGAGCGATTATGCTTTGGTGTAGTGGCTATGATTGCACTGTCCAAAAGACCATAAAAAAATGCCCAAAAACGGCCAGCGCGCGCTCAAAACATGAAGAAGTTTTTTTTTTTTTTTTTCGAATGCTTGATGGATAATGTAAGGGTGTGTGGGAGCCTTGATGTTCACGCAAAGAGGGATTTTGTCTTTTACAAGAGAAAACAATCATTTTTTAAAGCTTTGAAAATTGCCCAAAAGTTGCCGAAAAATGTGATTTTTAATGAAAAAATTGATTGTCGATGCAGGTGATTTCGACAACAATCATGCTTGAGTGGAAAGAAAGAGAGAATGATATTAATGATGTGGCATATTTTCAAAGTCATCAATCGAGAGCTTCATTGAGGGATTGTGGTCTCCTCAAATATGTCAAAATGCAAAAAATGAAGAAAGAGGTCCTTCTTCTTGAGCATATGATCGAGTTGTGGAACGTTGCAGAACAAGGATTCCAGATGGGAATGCAGCTTCTTACCATCAAGTTGGAAGACATGTACTTCATAACTAGTCTCTCAAAAAAGGGGGGCTCCCATAGTTCTAACCTGACAACGGTTACATCTCTTGCCTGTGGATGAGTATCTGACAAACCATTGTGTCCTAGGAGCGAGACTAGTGGGTGGCATAATTCCGATCAAAGATATCAGGGATCTACCTCTTCGATCCATTATTTTTTCCATTACAAGTATAGTGGGAAGTACGAGTGCACACCTAGTTTCAAGATGACAAGTGGCCTATGGTTTACAGTGTCTAGAGACAACACTGTTTAACTAGAGCGCAGGGTTTCTTCACCACGTGAATGAACAGATTATGAGATGCAGATTAGGGAAGCAGAAGAAGTTTGGATATGGTTCATTATTGGTTTCGTTCTTCTTAGAATTCATTCTTGGGATGCAACCTCATATTGCGTTACTGGTACAGCCAGTGAGAGAACCACGTATGGACCGGTGGACCAGCTTGTCTCCGAGACTAGGCCTAGATTCAAAATTCAGATTCATCGGTGATTTCTTCACATGGATGAGACACCAATTGATTGTGATAGAAGACTTTCCATAATATGGAGTAGATTTTCGGGCCATCATGGACTTGGTTCTTCTAGAAGGTAAGGATTGGGATGCGTTAGGTAAGAAATCAAACTAATCTTATCAAGTGTTTTTAATTTTTGAATGTTATAAAAAAATTTAGAATACATAGAAGAGTCTTTAAAAAACATATTGTTTCATCATGAAGATAGATGAGAAACACGTCCAGCAGAGATGCCAACACTGGGGCATCGCGGAGATGCTCAAATAGTGGTACATCAAGGGGTAGTGGTAGGAGGTCTCTTTGAGGTTGAAACAAACCTCCAAGGTCTCACGATGGGTATCCCTCCTCTCAAGAGGCAGGAAGTGCCACTACATCTACAAAGACACACTGTGGGAGTGTCTGAGAGTCTTAACTCTCTACTGAGGTGAATAGCCCGTGCAGTGATATGTTACTCGCAGCATAATGTGATGCAAGGAGATTAGGATCTTCCTGATGATTGGAAAGTTTGAATGACAATTTTTATGGGTGTGAAGACCCACATTTTGCCTATCTATGTACCATTTTTTATGTAATCAAACTTTTTCAATCATGACATATATATATACATTTATGAGTTTTACAGTGCCAAATGATTTTCAAATGATGATGTTTCATGTGTGATGTGTTTTAATTTACATGATGATATGTGATGTGATTCATTTCCTTTATGAAAACTTATCTATGTGGGAGATATCTATCCATAATGTAATTTGCTAACGAATCCAAAATGGTATTGAATTCTCTTAGTATGTGTCGGTATTCGATAAAATCAAATGTTCGTTTAAGACAACGAACTCATAGGTGGAGTCATAGTAGGATAGGATTGTGAATAGCATAGATTCAATTGAGTTGACATACCACGAGTTGAGAGTCTAGATTGACAATCATGTGAGAAATGCCTAGGGAGGATGCTTCGGTTAAAAGTCCAATGACAGCATGATATTCTGCCATTTTATTAGTTTCCTATCCTAATCAAATACCTCTGGAACTCACCAACTCATTAGAGTGGTAAATGACCCAAGATGCGGAAGCAACGTTTTGGGTGTGTCGACTAGCACCATCCGCAAACCTAACAAAGATAGGAAAGGAAGATGTCATCTACGCATGAAAACACAAGACACAGTATAAGTCGCTAAGGCAAAAAATTGAGCACGCAAAGGAAAAATACATACCAAACTAAAAATACAATAGTGTACAAAAGACGTATGCTAAATGTTCTATGCATAGTACTTCTTCAGGTAAAGCTCGTTCTGAGGCTCACCCAGGGAGATTCCTTCATAGTCCACTAACTCGTAGGTGCCTCTATGTAGAACACATTTCACAATGTAAGGACCATGCCATAGAGGTTCTAACTTACCCATCCCTAATGTGTCATGAGCCTGGTCATAAACGAGGACTAGGTCTCCTTCTGCAAAAGTGCGAGGATGGGTAGACTTGTCGTATTGATTCTTGATTCATTTTTGATATATCTCATTGACGAGAGAAACATCACAATGTGTTTCATCCAACCTAATCAACTGTAAGAAATGTTCTTATTCAACAAAAGTGTGGGGCATGAGTTCTACTTTGAGTTTTAATGAAGGAATTTCCCACTCGATTGGTAAAACAACTTCTATGCCATATACTATCTAGAAAGGAGTGAAACCAGTAGCAGTTTTAACTGAGGTCTGGTAGGCCCAGAGAGCAGAGAAAATTTGTAGATTCCAGGATGTCTTGTTGGTCCCTACCACTTGTTGGATCATAGTTTTGAGGACTTTGTTGATAGCTTCAACTTGTCCATTCACTTGAGGATAGTACGGGGATGAGTTCTCATGGTGAAAACTCAACTTGGAATGCAACTCACTCATCATATGGTTTTTAAAGTGTGAACCATGATCAGTGACAATGGCATGTGGAACACCAAAATGAGTGATGATGTGGTTAAAAAGGAAAATAGTTGCAGTACATCCATCATACAGAAAGGTAGGCATAGCCTCAACCCATTTTGTAAAGTACTCAATGACAATGATTATATAACCATGCCCCCCGACTGAGGTAGGCTTACATTGCATGAAATTAATGCCCCATTTGGCAAAGGGGTCGATGGAAACAATGGGATGCAACGGAGTAGGGTGGGTTCCTTCCGTTTTGTGAAAAACTTGGCAGGGTAGGCATTTTTTGGCTACCTCAATTCACTATTTGAAAATTGAGGGCCAAAAGTAGCTAACACGTAAAATTTTCTGAGTGGTAGACATCCCATAGAGATGGCCACCACAGGCTCCAAGGTGACAGTCATTAAGCATGCATTCAACCTCTTCATGAGTTAGACAGTGTCGCAGGATAGTGTCAATTCCATGGTGGTATAAAGTGTCTTCGATAATAAGGTAATGACGAGAATGGTGGCGCATATGACAACACTCTTCCTGAGAGATATCAGGTTGAAAATGTTGGGTCTGGAGATAAAGAAGGACATCTCCATACCAAGGATCGAACGTGCTAATGAGGAACAAAGTCTCATCCGGAAGAGAATATCTAGGCTCAGTATCTTCATTAGCACAAGGAAAGTCGCAAATAAGCTCTGCAAACACCAGGGACTTTTTATCTTTTGAATATTTTCCCCCAAGAACTTGATGTGTAAAAATGTGCTACATGGGGTTCGAGTCCGTAGTAATCATGGTGGTGCGTAGAAAAATGTAGTGACAGAATATCTAGACAATGATGAAGGCTCCCAGAGCCAACTTTTCAACATGTGAATATCTGAGCTCTGGACCTGATAGACTTTTTCTCAAATAATGTATCATGTGTTCCTCACCATGAGGGTCCTCTTGAACTAACACCATGGAAATAGTGGAAGTGGAGGTTGCTAAGTAAAGGAGATAGTCCTTTATGTAATTCAGAGGATGTAGCAAAGGAGTGTTGGTCGATGCATGCTTAAGAGAAGTAAACAAGCATTCAACAGTGTCATCCCAAATGAAAGGGGTGTCTTTTTGTAACAAGCGCATAAATCTTTTTGTAATCTTAGCATAGTTACAAATGAAACGGAAAATAAAGTTTTCTTTCCCCTGCAAACTTTGGAGTTGTGTTAGATTGTTAGGTGGAGGTAAAGCTAAGATAGCCTTAATTTTTAAGGGATCCACTCAAATCCCATCCTTGGAAACAACGAAGCTGAGGAGTCAAACTGATTCAATAGAAAAAATACACTTATGTGGGTTCAAATGAATACGGTAGAACCAACATCAAAGAAAAATAGCCCATAGATGAAAAAAATGGACTGACCGATTGGATGAGTGGGCAGGTAAGTCGTCGAGGTAAGGTTCCACAATATGTTTGATATCATGGAAAGCATAGGACATGGCTCACTTGAATGTAGCACCAACATTTTTAAGGCCAAATGGTAGCTTCCGATAGGCGAAAGTTCTGCATGGGAAGATGAAGGTTGTATTTTGATGATCAGCAGGTAAAATGTCAATCTGGTTATACCCTGAGAAACCATCCATAAAAGAGAAAATTACGCTACCAGCGCAATTATCAATGATCTGGTCAATGAAGGGCATAGGGTAGTTGTATTTCAGACAAGCCTTATTGAGGTCCCTATAATCAACACAGACATGAATAGTTCCTTTCTTCTTAGTAATCAAAACAATGTTCGAAACCCATTCCGTCAAAGGGACAGGATAGATGAAGCCAGATTTCAGTAATTTCTCAACTTATGCCTTAATAGCCGCAGTCTTCTTAGGATGGACTAGGTGGAGTTTCAATCGAACAGGTTTTACACCTGGGTAGGTTTTAATCTCATGCACAATGATCAAAAGATCAATCCCTAGCATCTCTTCATAGCTCCAAGTGAAGACATCGCGAAATTATTTAAACAAAGTGGTATAGGAAACCACTTCCTCGGGTGTACAATTAATGTCGAGATTAATATTTTCTATAATACCTTCCTTGATCGAAATATGTATTTGGACTATAGAGGTAATTTTGCCTAAATTCCCTTCAGAAATAGCATCTTGTGTAAGTATAGGTGATTGGGGAAATTGGAGGACATCAGGGGGGAAGATAGAATTCATATCTTCCTAGATTTCTTCGAGAGGTGGAAGAAAAGAGGATCTATGATGGATATCATCCCAAGGTACGTCGTCGATGCTTAGAATTTCCATTATTGATTCATCAAAAGGAAAAAATTGGGAAATGTAGTCGAACATGAATGTCAAGGAATTTAACCACGATGGTAGCGAGTAAGTGTCCGGTGCCAAGAGATGTTGGTCATCCGAGGAGGGAGAGGTGGATTGGATGGCAACGTATGAGGTTTCGGCTGGACTAAGTGGCATGGTGTCACCTAGTGCATCAAATTCCAATGGACTACGTACAATCCAAGGCTCAGATGATTCCAAGGATTGGTAAACCGTAGTCGAAATCATATTGATTGTGGCAACATGATGTGTGGTGGGTGGAAGTGGTGTAGGGAAGGTACCCATAAGGCTAGAGTATATCAACAAGCCAACACCAACGCTTTCATATGTGATCTTATGATCTCCCAGAAAGGGAATATTGTTGGTAGAAGGAGTGCAAGCCTCGGGTGTACATAAATCTAACTGATCAACGGTGATAATTTTTCCTTGATAAGGAAATTGCACACATCGAAATAATGACGAAGCAACAATAAACATAGTGTAGAACCAACTTATTCCAAAAAATAAGTTGTAATTGAGGGGAGCATCGACCACCTCGACATCAACAAAGATGGATTTGCCACCAAATTGGACGAATAGGGACTACAAAAGTCCATGGGGATGAAAACCTCGCCCGTCGAATGCACGTAGCATCGTTGGGGATTTGTTAAGTCTGGGCGATTTCAAGATTTTCCAGCAGGCTAAAGACACAACACAAGTAGAGGCTCCCTCATCCAAGATAGTGTGAAGGATTTGTTTATTATGAACAACAACATCAACTTGGAAATCAAGTTGATGAGAGAGTCGAGGCGAGAAATTATCCACGTTAAACATGATAGTGTTGGATGATTCAGGATCAAAAGCGCCAATAGCATCCAAGAGCATTATACGTTGACTGGGGCAGTTTTGTAGAAATTCTAACGCAGGCATAGCACATGGTGCTTGTGCCATGTCTTCAACAATGTCGTAGTTCTGGGCGGAACGTGAACTAGGATTAAAGGTAGATTTATGGATAGTTCTCTTAGGAGGGTGTAAGATAGAGTCGAACATAGGTTTCTCAATCTGAAGTGTTCTAGACAGAGGACTAACTGACGGAGGAGTAACAGAGGATGGTGATGGATCCGGTAAAGTATTGTTAGTGACTTTTCCTTTGTTAGGTTTAACTGGAGTGTCATAAGTCGCAGAGTGAGTGGTTAAATCAATCCCATTAAAGAGATAGATATGGGCACTTGTTGAGGGTTAATCATGAGAAGGGTGGCTGGAACTGCCCCCTGGAGAGGGGGTTTGAGAAACCATAGATTGTTGCTGAGGAAAAGGATGAGTAAGCACGGACGGTTGGGAATTCCCTTTGAAATTTTTGTCCACTTCATCGGGATGTGGACAGTCTCGAGTGTAGTGATCATAACCACAAATAAGACACGAAAATTTCAGCTTCTGTTGTGGTTTCTTTTCATTAGCAGGTGGTGGGTTTTGAGCTTTGGGTGGTTCATTATTGTTCTTTTTGGTTTTGTTCTTTGTTTTCTTCTTACCTCTGGTTTGTTGTGAAGGGGAATATTGAACTGCATTCACCTCAGATAATTGAGTGTGGGGGGAGGTAGATGAGGGTGCAGTCAAACTGGAGGTGGATGCCGGAGTAGATCGATTAGTTGTTCTAGTCGATTGGGATGAATATTGTGTTTTGACGGAGCTAATAATTCCATCTGCATGTGATGAAGATGAAGTTTTGGATGGATCAGTAGTGGCACGAGTAGCATTTGGGATTAACTCATACAGAGTACCAGACTGTGAGTAAACCATATCTAAGTACTGTTCCCTGGCAATGGCTTCCTCTTCTATGACTACACCACCCATGGCGACATCATGAGAGATCAAGGGTAACAAGGATTTAGTGAACCATTCCACCAATAATTGTTCAGGAATGATTGCATTGATCAACCTTCGTCGTCATCTCCACTCATGAATATGATAAGAGATATGCACGAAGTTTGTCTCACGAAGGGAGGTCAAGAGTTCGGTACCTATTTCATATCAAATGGGTAGTTGAAAGTGTGTGAGAAAGAGAATGGCAAGGGAGTTAAAATATTGGAAAGAACTGCATGGAAGTTCGATATACCACTAGGTTGTTGAGCCCATAAGTGCTCGCTGGAAAAGACGTAAACAAATAGAGTCGTCCATTAAGGATTTCAATGAACACCATAAATGGAAAGTCATCACATGATTATTTGGGTCTTCTCCAAGTTTACCATAAAATTTAGGAATATCAGAAGGTAGTTTAGCCAGAATCACTGGCCAGAAAGGATAATGACGTATAGGATCCTTGGTCAACCGAGACAAGTCTAGGAAATCCATAGTAGCAAGGAATGGTAGTTTTTGGTTAAACTGAGGGTGATAGTGGTGTGGCATAGGAACACCAGTAGGACCATAAACTGGATTAGGTGGATAATTGTAAACAATAGTTCCTCCTGCATACAGTTGTTGTTGACCAGAGTAGAGAGGATTCAAAGAGGGTTGAGAAACATTTGGGAGAGGAGGATAACCTGATGGGTTATGAGGATTATAATTCGGTTGATGGGTTTGTCCATAAAGTCAATAAAATTTTTCTCCATAAGAAGGATAAGGTTGTTGTTGTCCTTGAGTCTGTTTTCCCCCAAGGAATAGTGGATTTCCCAGAAAAGGAGTGTGCCAAGGATTGGGCATTGTAGACGCATTGTGTCCAAAAGGTTGATGATGGGATCTAGTTTGAGGATGTCCCCTAGCGTGAGGTTTCCCTCCAAATGAAGGTTTCCTCCCAAACATAGGTTTCCCTCCAAACGTAGGTTGCCCTCCGAAAGGAGGTTTCCCTCCAAAAGGAGGTTGTCCCCCAAACGAAGGTTTCCCTCTGAAAGGAGGTTGCCCCCCAGCATGAGGTTGAGTCCCTGGAATTTGGAAACAAGACGTAAATGACTGAATAGTGCCACTTGATGGATTGGAGCCACCAATACCAGTTCCTTCAGGTTGTTGTAAAGGTATTGAGCTTCTGAGTATAACCTGGGTAGTGTTGACAATGAAAGGATTCAGTGCTCTGTACCCAAGGGGAAGTGACAAAGAAGGCCTAGATGAGAGTGGTGTACCAATGGCAGCTTGGATAACCACCACATTACTGGTGGGAATAGTTGCAATGTGAGGGAACATCGTGGAATGGGCCATCTGGAGAGAAATAGTGGAACTTGGACAAACAGACTACATGTTCAGACCAATGGATGGTGTTGTTGAAATGATGGTCGTACTAGTAAAATGATCTAAAGGTACGGTATAGGTAACAGATGTTTCGGGTATTTGAAATATAACAGGTACATCAACACCTATGCCTAATCCATAAAGGTTTGTCACTCTGCGAGGTGGGCTTCGAATTATATCAGTCCAAAGTGGGTCTCCGACTTACGGGCTTGAAAGAGACCCAGTCGGGATTTCAGAAGGATCAATGACAACAAGTTCTTCGACTGTATTCATCTGGAGAAGACGCCTTTCATATCTCGCAAAAATGTAGAAAGCCTCCATAGGATCCATAACAATCTGAAAATTTTCTAAAGAAGTAGAAACTTACTCCTGTGAGGTTATAACATCGTGGACCTCGCTCTGTTGAGGAGATCCCTGCATAGAATGAGGGGGTAAAGGGATATAATCTTCCATATTTTATGGGAGAATGCCCTCTACCATACACGAACAACGTAGAGGGTCGATGTTGGTGGAGTTGAAAATTGTACGGAAACAATCTATGGCCAACTAATGACAAAGAAACAACATACAGTAATAAAATCTAGGAATCAAACCAAGAAAACAAAAACTTCTCTCGATGATCATACTAGTTGGCGATGAAATCAAACATCGCATGATCAAGTCAAGAAGGGGATAGGATATAGTGGAACAGTTACAATGGCAACCTGCTTAACCGACTTTCACCTTGGTGCAAGCTTCCATGTAGTAATTGTAGATTTACCCTCCAAGGAGCTCGAGTGAGTTTGACCAATGTTTGTTCTAGGTATAGTGAGACTTCCTTTCATTGTCACCTTGTGTAAGTACCTAAATATTATGGCAACTAAGGACACCAACTCATAGTTATCCCCTAGGCAGGTATAGTCGACAGTCCATTCTGAACTTATGAGCAAGATAACAAGTCTGAAATCCTTCGAGAGAACTGAGGACAAGTGGGCCGATATAACTTCAGAGGACCCCGAATGGATTCAGAGTTCACGAAGCACCGAGACAAAATGAAACCAACTGAGCCTCAAGAAGAACCCTCAATATATGATTTGACCACTACAAACAGTTGAACCATAGAGGTATAATCTCTGTAATTTTCTCGAATGTGACCTCATGCATAACCCCTGTGTGAGAGGGGGATCCCAGAAAGCCTATACGACAATTGGATTTTTCTCTCCCTACCGCATGATGCTAATGTTTGTTTTGAATACTTTGGAGATTTGTACTCACTTCCTAATCCAAAGTGCTAATCCTAGTCTAATGTTGGTGGAAGACTCTAAAAACAAAATGTTCTAGATAAATTTTAATTAGCGTTAATTTTGCAGATGTTCTTTACTCAAAGGGTGTATGACAATGAAACTGATGGTATTATGACTCAAATCCCCAAAAAAATGCATAAGAAATGATAAGCAGTCCTTTCTTTCAATGAATGCATATTTAAGGGAAAGAGAAAGATATTCTTTTCATTGCCAAGCGGTAAGATGCAGAATCCTCAATCAATTTGTTTCTCAATCAAATCCAATGTAATGCTAAAACTCATAACAATCCTTTCTAAAATCCAAAAACAATCATAAAAGAGTATCCTTTTTCTTTATGTGTGAATGATAATCAATCTGATATAAAACTTCCTATGTCATCCAGTTTGCAAAGTAAACAAGGTTCAAACAATCAGAAGCAAATTACACATAAACAATGCACTCTTGTTGTGATAAAACAAGAAATATAAAGATGAAAAAAATTTGCAAAAAGAAAACCAAACACTAAAAAAGATTGAAAAAAGATTGGACAAGATGACCTCAAAGATGAAATGGAAAGGTGCATAGATCTTTGAATATCCTCACGAAGGATTCTACTCAGTCAGATAAATGAGCAGAAAACAACAAGTTAACCCTACATCAACAAAGATAAAGAGTGACTTCAAGGCAAGGAAAGAAAATTTCAAAATCTCAAACAAAATATGATCGATTCTTAGCAAATGAAGTGTTGAAGGCCAAATCAAGATGAACTAAGATTGTAAAACTCTTAGGCCAATGCCAAAATCAACAAATGAACTTAGAGAGTGAAAATCCTGAAAAAAATTTCACAGAAAAGAGGCAACACTCTAGTGTAAAGAGCACTAGAGCATTCCAACACCCTGTGATAGGACAATGGGGAGTGCTAGCACTCTGATATCAAGGGAAAGGGAGCATTAGGCTCTCAAAACTCAGAAAAATACGCAAAAAGTCAAAATTCCAAGCAAACTCAGTTAATCAGGGTGAGTATGATGAAAGAAAGAGGCAATCAATCATATCTAAGAATTAGAAACATGATGTGGACAGAGGTCAATAAGTGGGAAAAAGGCCAAAACAAGATCTAGGAAAGGAAACAAAAATCAGAGCTCTTCCCCATTGGAGTCGCCAATTTCTGTTATAGGTGAATCCTCCTGCGGACAAGCGGATTCCCTCTTGGTCTCTAGACTCCTAAAGCCAAGACAGAAAAGTGCTTGACATGGACACTGACATCCTTTTTTATATCTAATTAAGATAATATATGAAGAGGAAGAAGAATGATATGTACCTTGTTAACGAAGTTTGTCCTCACAAAGTCTAAGCTGAGCTCCAATCCTGAGCTCCTCGATAGGTCCTGTAGAACAAACAAAGATACAACGAGCTTCCTATTATACTGATATTAGCTCAAATACAGATCTATCTACTAAAGACAAGTTCATGTGAAACAAACATAATATTGAAAGAAACAGGACAAGCATGTATATGTATTAATGAGAACAAATGAAGAGTACTAACAATCCTTTGATGAAGGTGCAACATCTTCTTCCAGCTCTCCTTGTCCAACCCCTTTGCTCAAGTAATCTACAATGATTATGCTTCAATGACATCTCACTTATGGGATCATAAGTTTGGTGTAATTATCAATCTCTATCTATGCTTTCACCATGAGGAGGCTTCCTTATATAGGCTTGGAGAGGCCTAACCACTTGAGAGATATTTGGGGTAAGTTGAGGATTCCTCTCCTTTAGTTGTCGATCTCCCCTAATATCATGCCTCGACCTCATATTCAAATCCAACCACCTTCAGATATTGAAGGGATTCTTCCCTGATTTCCTCCAACAAACCAAATTTCACCCAAAAAAGGCCAGTGCTCCCTCAAAAAGGGAAATAGAGCATTGGAACACTCCCCTAGAAGAGGGTATCGAGTTTCAATGCTCCCTGAGAGTATGTAGGGGATCGCTCCCTTCCAAATTTGAATTTTGAGTGTCTTTTTCAATGACAAAACGCCTGTACTCCTTGTCAATTGATTTCCTTTATTCAAGACTAGTCTTTGAGGTGTCTTAAGTGTTTTTACGATGTTGTTAGAGAGACAACATAGACAAGATAATATTTTTGACACTTTCGACACTTGCAACACTTGCGATATTTGCAATGACGACACTAGCCATCATTGCCATGATTGATTTTGATGTGTAAGACGAAGAATATGTAATGGATATTCAAATGATTGCTATACCCATGGGTGGTGCTGATGGCGTACTAGGAATCCAATGGTTACAATCATTAGGAACAATGGATTTTAATTTTCAAGAACTTTTCATTGGAAGGAAAATAAATCGAGTTAAGAGGTATCACTGGGAAACCCAGTAAGGTGATAAGCTCTAATGGCATGAAAAAATTATTGAAAAATGGGCATCAAGGTGTTATTGTACAAATATTCTCCCTAGATGTTCAAACATCTATGCCATCTATTCCCCTAGATATCCAAGGTATCATTGATAAGAATTCCAAAGTATTTGAAGATATTCCCAAAGATCTTCCACCCACTCGAAATCATCATCCTGATATTCATCTAATCCCTGGGAGTGGTCCTCCTAACATCAGGCCGTACAAACACCCTTATGATCAGAAGAGTGAAATTGAGTGTATGGTTGAATAAATGTTAGAGGCTAGCATTATTAGACCTAACCAAAGTTCTTACTTTTCACCGGTGGTAATGGTATTCAAGAAAGATGGATCATGGCGTATGTGTCTAGATTATAGAGATCTCAACAAGATCACTATTAAAGATAAGTTTCCCATTCCTGTCATTGATGAATTGTTAGATGTACTACATGGAGCAATCTATTTCACAAAGTTGGATCTCTTCTCAGGGTATCATCAGATTAGAATGAAGGAAGAAGATATCCCAAAAACAACATTCTGAACTCATCAAGGCCATTATGAATTT
>SNQJ01S0019851.1:105856-118392 GCA_010110895.2 Picea sitchensis
TGGAAGGCTACCTTTGTTTCTTTGTCTCTTATAAACAAACACAATGGTTCAAATGGTTACCCTTGGTAGAATGGTGGCACAACACTTCCTTTCATACTGCAACAAAAATGACACCATTTATGGCACTCTATGGATACCACCCTTCTTCCATCACTTCTTCTCTAAAATAAAAATCCAAGGTTCAAGCAGTGGAATATCACATCGAGCATCAACAACAAGTTCTCCAAATATTAAAGGACAACCTGACCATGGCACAAAATCGCATGAAACAACAAGCATATCAACATCGTAGTGAAAGAAGTTTTGAATTAGGGGATTGGGTTTTTTTAATACTACAACCATACAAATAGATGTCCCTCAAGCAAGACAAGAAGGATAATAAATTATCACCAAAGTAATATGGTACTTATAATATTTTGCAAAATATTGGTACTATGGCATACAAATTGGAGTTGTCTGCATCCTCAAGAGTACACCCAGTTTTCCATGTTTCATGCTTAAAGAAGGTTATAGGTGACAAGATTCCAATTCAAACTATATTTCCATAATTTGACGAGGAAGGAAAAATTATATTGGAGCCTGAAGCCATAATTGACACAAGAATTCGCCAACTGGGGAATAGATCCATTTCACAGTATCTCATTAAGTGGAGGAAACTTCATGCTGAAGATTCCACTTAGGAAGATGAGTCTTTTATACAGAATCATCCAAAATTACTCAAGTGTTGCGGAAAACACTTGTCTGAAGGGTAGGGGCATGTTAAGTCCTAAATAGTGGGACATTACCCCTTAATTGGGGAATATTACATTAGTAATGTTATTTTATTTATGTCGACTTGGGTCCATTAGTTGTAATTGTACCTCCTAGTATCCTATATATACTAAGGAGACATTCTCATTTGGAATCATCTTGTACTTTAACATTTATGTGGTGTAAAAGGAGGTTGCCCCCTCGAAGAGGATTATTATATGAAATTCTCTCTTTTTCAAGGCGTTGAGTACTTATTCTGAGGTTTTTCTATGCTATATTGATATTTGGTTCTTAAAATGGAGGGTTTCATGCTCTGTATTCTTCCAGGTTGCTTCCTCACAGTTATGAGGGTAACCATGTCCATTTGTATTCGAACTACCATTTGGTTGTTGTGTATGTTCTCGGACTGCCATTTGGTTGCTGAGTTTTTCCAAAGTCATGGTTGTGGGATTATTCACATGGTCGTGGGCTTGTTCACATGGTCTTGGCATCAAATTATCTCGGAAGTCAGTTTTAGGGTGGCCATTGTGCTAAGATATATGCTTTATGGTTGTTGGGTGATACAAGTTATGCCTTCGGTTATGCATCCTCAATGGCATTGTGTCAAATGATTCAGCTCTTAAGAATTAGACAGAGGTTATACCTTTGTTTTCTCTATGTAACTGACACTTTCCAATGGAAATTCTATTCTCCTCTGCATCGGTTTTCTACCCTACCCGTTGTTGTTTCCTCTATGGCTAACTGTTGTGTCACTGCCCAAACCGTGAGTTATAAGGAACCTTGTGGTTTCTAATATGCTTGTATCGAAGGGTATTTTACTATGGTTGATATGTTTCAAGGACCTCCAGTTATCTGTGCTATTGATGACTGATCTAACTCTTGATTACCTCTTTATATTTGACAGAGCTCGATTTAAAAAAAATCCCCAACTATTCTTACTCCTGTCAGACATCTCTTTCGTTGTAAAGTGGAGTGGTTATGAAAGTTGTGTCGACTACCTATATCGTATTTATTTTATTAAATTGGTTGAAAAGTTGTGATTGGGAAAGAGTGATAATATGTAGTCAAGGGGTATCTCTTCTTGTTATACCTTTGATCGTTGTGTTCTTACAGCCTGGTGTTGATTGGAAATTGGAGAATCCTCTGTGTTTCGCTAGGCCCGATCGGGATCATAGCAAATTATGGAATTGATAACTGTGTTTATTTCGTTATGTTCATTGTGTATCTATTATGGAAGCATCATGAATGTTGTAAATAATTGCATCAACAGTGATGAAGCTTGGGTTTTATATTGAATATGGTTTCATTGCAAAATTTTATTGGTTGATATGATGAGGAGTGTATGAAATCGGGCATGTTTTAGAAGTTTTTTCAATTTGGAAAGGGACCTATGCATATGTTTTATTTGTCCGATTGTGAATTGATGGAAAATATATGATATTTTTATAGTGATGTATTATGGATAGAGGTGGAGCAATGATTGTTGTGTGGTTTCTTTCGATTCTTAAAAGGAAAGGAAAGAAATTACAGATCAAGCATTCTCTTAACAAGATTGTTGAAAGTTGTTTCGATTATGAGTATGATTGCAGGATGTGTTAATTGAGAAATTTTGAAGAGTTTGAATGTGGAACAATGAACAATTTTGATACACAATGATCATTAAATCGATGTTGGTATGCTTTGTTTTGAGTACATAGTTATGTTTATCGATTACTTGATTTTTTTTATGAATAATATTCATTACTTCTCTACCATTCTATCACTTTTCCGCACATTACAAGTCCCCTCACCTTCCCAGATTCACTATTCACTCCTTTCTCTTAAAATTAAATTATAGTTAAATGAAAACTCTGTATTATGGTAGTTGAAGGATGGAATAGGGAAGATTTGCAATGATATGTTTTCTTATTACAATACAGTTCATTGTTTAATGATTTGTGGAGCATTAATCATGATCGATCCCCCTTCATTTTACCACTTTTCTCTCAATACAATCCCTCATATATCCTAGAACCCTTATTCACCCCTTGCTCATTGACAAGTATTAAACATTTTTTATGGATTGGATTGCATGAGTCTGATGTGTTGCTGAGACAAACTTTGCTTCATATTTAAGATATGTCATGTATGGTTTTTTGAAGAAACTAGTTTCTAATAAGTAATGCATACAAAAATGAGGTTTTTCAGCACAGGTAGCCAAGGTCGGGGTAACAGAGGAAGAGAAAATTGGAACATGGGCCCTAAAAGGCCAAGGTTTTCTATACATTTTGATGCAGATTCGCAAGAGTTGAGCCAACTATTCCAAGATGGATTTTTTAACTGGATTGGACAAGGAGTGGTCCAGCCTAGTCCAAAAATTCCTACTTCCCAATCCTCGCATGTCCATGGTATCCTAGTTCTCCCTCATGTCTCATTACAACTCGAAGTCCCTGAAAACAACAGATGGCAAGAGATTGTCCACCTGACAGTCTCCCAACATTTTGGATGACCCAAATTGTCTCTAATTACTCCTCCTCCACCTGTTAACCAAATTGTCCAAGCTTCCCCTGCACACTTACCAATACAGTATTCCCACGCAAGCAAGAGGTTAAAAAATGAATCCCACCATGCACCTGATAAAGGAAAAGATGTTGTTGCCCCATCTTCTCCCTCAAATGAATCTTCCAAATCCATTTCATCCCAAATACATTTGGGAGATGATTTATCTTATGTTATCAGTGAGATTAGGCCTAAAGGCTCCACATAGCCTAAGGAAAATTCAAAGAAATCAAAGGGAGACAACAAAAACAAGGGGAAAATTGCCTCCCATAGTGGCAAACATGGTTTTTAAGTGTTTTTGTTTATTGATTGTTAAGAACAGTTGAGTTCTGAAATTTTTGGACAACACACTATTTTTGGATATGTGGATATTATATTTTTGGATATAGTTTCAATTATCATTGATATAAATTGTCAAATTATTAGAGTGATTATGGGATCCACAAGGAGGGATTTGTTTGATTGATTAATTAGTTGTGTTTATGCCTGTTAAAGAAACTAAAGGGAGTCATAAGGGGTCCCACCTACTAGTTATTATTTATTAAAGACCCTTATTATTATTTTATTAATTTCCCCCCTTAACTAAAACAGTGGTTGAGTTTTAGTGAACTTAACTAAAGAGGTAGTTCAACTACTTCAACTAATTCTGATTTCTTAAAGGCAAAAAGAGAAGGAGAAACGAGAAGAGGATAGAAGAAGAAAGCATACTAAGGTCTTCTCTTGAGTTTTATTGAGATAATTCAATTTTCATTCATTCTTTAACTCATTGAAAGCCTAATTCCCTTTTATGATAGGAGGGTCCTATTGTAGACAACAATATTCAAGGATGAATTAAAACATTTAGACACTTGTTTTTCAGAGGTGTTGATCTATCTTTAATAGTCTGTGTAGACTTTTCTGTTTGTGAATTCAATTTCATAACTGATAAAGGCTATTGTGTAGAGACAGGTGGGAAACAATCTGTGGCAAGTTGATCCAGATTTTAAAGTTTAGTTTTTTACTTTATATCTAAATTCCTTTTGTATGGTTTTCATCGGGGACATCTAAGTTTGACTTTGGTCCAAACTTAGTCAAGGAATTTTGTAAAGAGAACGATTATTTTGATAAATTGGAATGAAATAAGTGATTTCTTTATGTCTCATCTGTGTTTATTATTGACTTGGTATTTTACTTCTGTCTCTACAATTATTTATGCATCTATTATATTCAGAAAATTACATAAACATTGACTTTTTCAGCAATCTTTCATTTATAAAAAAATTAGCCTAAGCCCTTGTAACCAATATTTGTGGATCAGGAAACAATTTTTTATGGATATAAACATAATGGGATATTCTTGTCTATCTTGCTTTAGCCAAGTAAGATCTGACAATGCTTGAGTAAGATCATTTCATATATTTCCCTCAACATTTTGTAGGATAGACACTCCTAGGGGTTCAGGAAGTGGTTGTATAGAGGTTCTCAGAGGCCCAAAGGCTGGAGCCAATATGGACTGTTGAATGCGGTAGACACGTGGAAGATGATTAGACCTTCCATTAATTTAGAGGTTCAGAAGAACAACATGTTGGAGTGGCTAGGACTCTCGATGTCCCGAAGACCCAAAGTTCATTTGTTCCATCTATTTGAGAGGACATGTGTTGGCAGATTAGAAAATCCAAAGGATTGTTGGGGTCGTGCATTGAAAAGGCCTGAAAGAAGGAGGTCATCACAGTCGTCCAACTGTGGTGATGCATGTTTACAGATCGTGTAGTCTAGAGGTCCATCACTCCAGAGGAATTTGTTTTTTCAAAGTTGAGAATCCATGAAGGGCTCGGAGTCAGAGAAGATCTTGGCCATTCATTCCATTGGACACCTATATTTTGATTGTGTCACTTCGTATTTCGGCGCTCCGGAGGATTGGTGGCATTTTATATCAAATACTCTGGAAGGATGGAGCCCTGGAGGTCATCATAGTCGTCTGTTACGAGGGACACATGGAAAAATATATGACACTCTGAAAGTTTGACACTCCAGGAGATTTTGGGTCTGGTGTAATGGAAACCTCTACAGCCCGAAGGCCCGAAGCATTGTGGGTCATTGATCTGTGAGGTTACTAGAGCCATCTGATCATCCTTTTTGGCATTCAACACTCTGCGTGTGTTGATTTTTTTCAAGTGAATGACCAAAGGAATTCATCGAAGCCCGAAGAGAAGGGAATAGATCAGGATCATCCATCCATTGGTGTTTAGGGACTGTCGATCTAAGGCTTGGTGTAAGTGCCTTTTCGATTATTAACAATTCACAGTTGTTGTATGTATGTTGGGCGTGATCAAGAGAAATCATTGAAGCCTGAATTAGAGGAATTTGGATCGTTCAACGGTCGGAGCTTGCGGACCATCGATTTCATACACTGGTGCAAGTGTTTTTTTAGCATTCATCACCTGGAAAATGTTGTGCATTGGAGTGGAGAAGAAATGGTCGAAGGTTGTAGCTCTGAATTAGTTCCTTCTGGTTGGGTGCTTGGTCACAACCCTCGACCACATGCTATTTCTGCTGAAAGAAAGGGGGCTAGTGCCCAAATTCAAATTTTAGAAGAAAAGGGGCTTAGAGAAATCGTTGAAACGTCGAAATAGTGCATTTTTTACTAGATCATGGTCACAGTCCTTGGTAATATGAGGAGTTCAGCTGAGAAAGAGGGATAGGGGACCGAAATTGTTTCAAAGGAGAAGGGTCTTAGTAAGATCCCATGGGTTCAGTGTTTGGACTTGTACAGGAAAATTGAGGACATGTGAACATTAAAAGGGTGTTTAGGAAGGGCCTGAAGAGCTGATCTAGCTCCTGATTATGAATGAACCTTGACCAAGAGGTTGAGTGGACTCTAGGTGAGGGAGAGGGTCTACACCAAGTAGTATCAGAGAATGTTTTTGTCTGTAGACAACAGGAAGGAGAGGAAAATATAGAGTATTTATGCTCTATGAAAATTGTTGCATGGTGTGAAACATACAGGAGACAACTAGAAGGGACATAGGAGGAATTCAGTAGTTCTCCTAGTTGTAGAGAAGGTGAAGAAAATAGTTAGTTGGGATGGAGAAGAACCAATTGTGTTCTTGAAGGAATAGGTGAAATATGGATACTCAATGCTATAAGACGAAAAATCAAGGAGCCCACCAATAGGTGAGGAAAGAGCAGAAGGAAAAAGAGATCGAGGAGATGAGAGTCGAGATCAATAGGTTGATGTTGAATATGCAATAGGAAGAACAAATAATATGGAAGTATGAATGGCCCATGAAGTAGAAGACAAAGTGACCTATCCAACAAATGATTTCCATAAGGCAAAATAAGAAGTTGAGGAGGTGGTTGAGGCATGATAAAACCCTCAGTGCCACATAGGAGGATATGGTCTACATTTGTGAACCAGAGGTTGGAAGGAACCTCAGTTATGAGGAGGATAGATAAACTAAAGGTCCCATAGACTTCCAGGAGGGAAAAGGTGAACTTTCAAATTTCTAGGTGGGAAATGAGAAGAGATCAATTGAATATATGATAAAATTCTAGGTGGGAAGAGGTGGTAATGTAGATTTCCACGATTGAAATGAGATGAGATCAATCAAAAATATCATAGACTTCCAAGAGGGAAGGAGTGAAACCTCAGATTTCTAGGTGGGAAAGGAAAGAGTGAGATTGTTTCAAGGTCTCAAGATCTTAGAGCAGAGTTCAGATCAACAAGAAATGTTGGTAGGGTAGGAGGATCAAAGGCACATTTTGATCATTGGAGGAATCAATATATTCCTACCAAGTATCCTAGTAGAGGCCAGTGCACATGTTGAAGGTGCAGTATAGGAGAGACAACCAACCAAGACTGTCATGAAGGAGGAGAAAGAGAACTCATTGACATATTCCTAGGAGGAAGAAGAATAAGAAGAGGATCATTCAGATCAGATGTTCACTTAGTGGGAGAAGGAATTGAATATGCTGGAGGATTGGTTAGAAAATCTAGGAACAAGAGAATACTTCTAGGGGGATGCAGTTGTGAAGAGTGAAGAAAAATTCCATTCTGAAGAGAATATGGATGAAGCTAAACTTGTATCAGCACAAGGAGAGGATATGAAAAAAGGAGAAATGTCATAGGAGATCCCTGAAAAGAAAATTAGTGGAACTAGTGTAGAATTTGGACTTGTAGTGGAGTGGCAAGTTACTGCCATAGGAGATAGAAACAACATGGAATATTAGATTGATCTGCCCATTGATTTGTGTGAAGGAGTGGAATCCCTTGAGAAAAGGGTAATAGTGAAGAGTCAACTTATCCAACAATTCAAGTTCAAAACTGATGAAGAGGAGATGCAACATAGCATACTGCAAAGGAGGATCCAACCAGTAAACCTGTTGGACAAAGTGATAGAAGAAATCATAAGGCTGATGTTGAAGTCACCATAGGAGAGAGTCAGCAGTAGAGAGAGGTTGATCACAGGAGAACCTGCAATAGCAGAGAAGAAACAACATCAGCAGTATGGAAGAGGACTAAATGGACATATCCAAATTCATATATGGGACACTGGAGGATTTAAACCTCAGCAGGAGGGGAGCCATGAGTAGGATCTCATGATTTGTTTTAGCATGCCAGTATGATGCAAGATCACCACTCCACATTGTCAGAACCAACAAGCCGACACATCAAAGCACATGGAGGAATGGATTCCAAGGAAAGAGAGGAGCTATACCTCTCATTTTGAACCCAATTAAAATTTTTAATGCAATTAAATTGAATTTAAGTTTGTGAGGCTTAATGAAAAATGAGCCCATGTCTTTGTACACATCAAGTTATTTTAATAGATAGAGTAACCTTTAATGGCTGATAGTAGGAGGGATCTAGATTTGATTTAGACTAGATTCCCATTGAATGTAATTGAATGCAATTCAATGCGAGTAGGTAGATGGAGGGAAGGCTCAAGGAGCCCCTCTTTTGTAAAACTTATCTTGTTTCAAAATTCATTAACATGAGTTACGAGAGTTGATGATATGTAGAGAAACCTCAAGAGAGGATAAGTGTTGAGACTCTATTGCAGTCTAGCCTTTGTAAATCTTTGTACAAATACATTCAGATATAATACAAAAGCAATTTTTCCTACATATGAGGTGTTTTTGTTCTTATGTGTGATGAATGGTTATTCTCTGAATGTTGTTTTGTATTTATTCATGTATGTTGTAGATGTATTCAATTAGGTTACATTTGCAAGTTTAGATAGACTTCTCTATCTCGGTTAGATTCTGAGTAGTTATGGGCTCTTAGGCTTGTGCAAGGAGTGCACACCAGAGTGATTGAAAACTCTGTGAAGCCAGTGCAAGGAGTGCACTTGAAATCTTTTGTGAGTACATAACAAAGCGTGCCAGGTGGGAACACCAGAACCATTCTGGAGATTAGAAGGAATAGTGCTAGGGAAAGGCCTAACAGAGTTGTTGAACACTTTGAAGAATATTTACCATAGTTATTGAATACCCCGAGGGATTTACAAGGAGTGTATTGAGTAGGAGAAAGGAGCATGCAATAAATCTATCTTGAGTTCTGTGAAAAGTTTTTCAAGAGGGCACACCAGAATGAAAATCTCAGGAGGAGAAGGAGGAGTAGTGCAAGTCTACACAAGGAGCGCAAGGAGTGCACAAGAAGGATTTTGGAAAAATTCTTGAGTCTCATTTTTTTAGAAACTCAGAGTGAAAAGACTACATAGGGAAAACACTCTGTTAAGTATTTTTCAAATTCAAGAAGAGAGCACAAGTAGTGCCCCAGAGATCGAGTGGCTTCAAGTAGACAAAATCTTAGGAGGAAGAACATCTTCACTACCATGAGGGAAGAAGGATTTTCTAAGGGAGAAAAGGGATGAGACCCTTGGATATCCAAGTGAGTTCAGAGCTCATGAGGGATAGTACAGTTCTGCATAGAACCCTGCAAGGAGTGGAGAAGGAAGAGACAGTCCAAGTCTCGGATTATGGAAATAGTGCAATATAAGTGCAATATGGACTTATTTCAATGTCCAGAGCTTAGGAAGGGAAGCGTTTCGAAGAACTCAAGCAGGGGCCAAATAGTAAAGCTCACAGAGAAAATATTCAAAGGTTGAGGTATTTGAATGTTTTCAAATAATCCTTTCGTTGGGATCAATACGTAGCAGTCACAAAGGGAGAAGATGCAACAATTGTCGATCTAGGCTGGAGAGGAGATATGTACCATTTGATCTATGTGTAGATGAAGGAGGAGTGTGTTGTTAAATTTTAAGCTTGTTTTCTTATGCAAATTAATTATTTTATTTTCTTCAACACTTTGATTCCAACTTAATACACTTCAACAATAAAAAATCATAACTGAATATTAATAACTATGTATATAAGTAAGTAGACACATCAACAACACATATACCCTGGGGAAACCCTATACAGAGAGAAAAACCCCAACAAATGATATTCCTTTATTGCATTAATAATGTAATATCACTTACAAATATCCACCATGAATGTTCTTCTCTTAAAGAGATTTCCAAGATGACTCTGACCTGACAAAGACCTAAGAGACCTTTATGAAATACACCTCTGATATGTTGCCTCTATTGTTGATATACATCATTGATATCATGTTGATATATGCCTATGATATGCAAACTCTATTGTTGATATACAACACTAATATCCTTCTTTGGTATGTTGCCTATTTATCACTGATATAATCCTCTATTTCTTATCCCTTAACCTGCATATCAAAATTGTGTTGAAGAGAGGGGTCAACCTCTGCTTATATAGGTTGAAAAGGAGAAGAAGAGAGACTCAAAATAGTAACTTGTTTGCATGCTTTAATCATAACTCAGCTTCATACTTTAGTTCAAACTTAGAACTAGACTTGAGACTAGTATACTCTAGTTCGAAAATAGAACTAGATTTAAGACTTTAGTTACAACTCAACATTACACTTTAGTTCTAAAATATAACTAGACTTAAGACTTTAGTTACAACTCAACATTACAATTTAGTTCTAAAATAGAACTATACTTAAGACTTCAGTTACATCTCAACATTACACTTTAATTCTAAAATATAACTAGACTTGAGACTTCAGTTACAACTCAACATTACACTTTAGTTATAAAATAGAAAGTCTAGACCTAAGACTTCAGTTACAACTCAACATTACAATTTAGTTCTAAAATAGAACTAGACTTGAGACTTCAGTTACAACTCGACTCTTTACAAGGAAATTCAAAATCCGCTTCATGGTGAATAATGTTACACATGCCAACGCACTAGATCAATACATTTATATCATTTTCAATATTAGGAATATTGTTTGTTTCTAGCTCATAGGAATTTTATATTCAACATAAGTTTTTTCAGGTGCCTTGGCTTTTTCTCATGGCTCACAAGGCTTGAATAGGATCACATAGGTTGTATGTTGATCTAAAAATGAAGAATATTTGTATTCTTGAAAATATTTGCAAGTAAAATTTTATATGTTAAAACTGCAAATGGATCATCTTTGCAACACAACTTTTAATATGATTTACTCATTCAAGATGCATATAAACAGCAGCATAATCAATGAATAGAAAACAAATAACACAACAAATGATAAAGGAGTTCACCCCTCTCTTGGGTTACATCTCCTGGTCCAACTTCCAATGGATCATTTGTATTATTTGCTCAAAGTGCTAAAAAATGTGCTTTACAATGTTCAAAATGCCATAGACTGATCCAATGGCTTCAGAATGTCCAAAAACCCCTAGTTTGTCTTTTTTGGCACCTCGTTTGGCCAAAAATTGAAGAAGATAGGCTTCCTGGAAGTCTCCCCTTCAAGCTTCTTGTCTCTGCATCTACAAAACGCACCTTTTATGGCTCAACCTATCCCACACACATATTTAAGTGTAAAAACCTAGCACCAGACGCAACCGTGCAAACCGTGCAAATTGTAGGACAGTTACGAGTGCACCTAGCCCCTAATCGTCAAGGGCCAGGTCATATTGACCCATAAACATGGTATCCCATTACATAAGCCAATGGTTAAAGGCCAAATGGAAGTCGTTGAAATAACCGTTGGAAAAAACATTAACCGCACGCGTGCCCATACACTATAGCTATGGGTCATATGCTATATAACATGCGACCAAGGGCTGGGGCTAAGCCCCGGCCTGGTCGCGACCCAAACCACCCGCACATTCAAAATTATATACATTCTGTGCCATATATATAATAAGAAAAAAATGGTGGTGCATCGGCTGGTGGCTCTTTTCCAAGTCTTTTCCCCTTCCCGAAGGTCGCAGGGTCAACTCCGGCCAACGACATAAGTTTTAAACAAAATAATGGATGACACGTGGCAACCATTAACTGGGCCATGTGTTGTTGTTCCATTCACTGCCAAACATGCCAAGTCACCTACCAACTGTCTGAATTCCATCCTTCCATGTGTCGTATGGCTTGCCACGTGTCGTATGGCCTGCCACGTCAGCGTCTGTATGGATTGTACAGACTGTACAGTCAACAACCCCCTTTTTTTGTCCGTTTGTAAATTTGAACAGAACACGATATCTCTCGCTCCCGAATTCCTCTTGAACCCAAATGAGTTTCTTTGGGTTCACAACAATGAGGCCTATGCTCTTGTTTGATTTGAAGTGATTCCAAGCACTTTGAATTTTTGAGCAAAATTTGATCCCCTGATCACACCTCCCCATTGGAAAGCTTTTGGACCTCCAAAAGACTATTTTCAGTCTATTTGAAGATGAGGGTATAGTTCCCTCACTCTTCCAACCTCAATCCACTTGGCTTTTCTTGGATTTGTTCCTTTAAGACCAACTCAAAGATACTCCACATTTCCTCGTTTTGAAGTTCGCATTCTCCTGTCAAGGATGGTGTCTTCATGCAGTTCTGTAAGATATTCCGGGGAAAAATCATCTATAGAAGGAATCTGAACATGCTCTCCATGATCATCAATCAACGGAGGCTCATACAATTTCAAATTCTCAACATTAACAACTGCATACATTTTCATATAAGGATGCAAATCTAAACGAAAGGCATTGTTAGCAATCTTGTCGATAATTTTGAAAGGACCATATCGAATCAGTTTCAATTTTTTACCTTCTCCTTTAAGCCTCTCCTTACTGATGTAAATCCAAACTTCATCTCCAACTTGGAAACTGTGATCAACACGATGCTTTTCATGTCTCATCTTGTACTTGGCTTGACTCTTTTCCAACTTCTCTTGCACCATTTGATGTATCGACTGAATTTATTCAATG